>LVTN01000474.1:173631-224519 GCA_001649415.1 Musa itinerans | reverse complement strand
TTTTTATTATTTGTTTGTATGTTAATGATATGATTTATATTAAAAATTCATCAGATATTCTTATTAAATTTAAGAAAATTTTGATATGGAAATTTTAAATGACTAATTTGAAACTTTTATATTATTTTCTAAAATAAAAATATTAAACATGCAAATAAATTATTTTTTATGTAAAAAAATTCTAAATATTTATTTAAAATACTTCAAATAACAGTTTGTAAGCCAATGAATACTCCAATAAATATAAATAATAAACCTATGTTAGATGATGTAGTTGAAAAAAAATAGATGAGAAACAATATATAAGTTTAATTAGAGAGTTAATTTATCTCATATATTCAAAGTCAGAAATTATGTTTTTAATTAGTTTATTGTCTAGATTCATACATACCCCTAGCAAGTATCACTTAGGAGTAGCTAAAAGAGTTCTTAGATGCATTAAGAAAACTCTCAATTATGGAATTCCTTATGAATAGGTAAAAGATTTAAGATATATTCTTGTACTTATAGTGATTGGGCTAGTTATATATATGATAGAAAAAACACTTTAGGATTTGTGCTTAGCCTTGGTTTAGGGGTGATTTCATGGATAATAATAATAAAAAAAGAATATGTTGCTTTCTCAAACTCTAGGACGTAGTATATTGTGGCTACAAATACGATATATCAAATAATTTGGTTTTGAGGAATTTTAACATATCTCAAAAAAAAAAAAAAAAGAATGTGCTACTTTCTCAAACTCTGAGAGGTAGTATATTGTGGCTATAAGTATGATATATCAAATAATTTGATTTTGAAGAATTTTTGCATATCTCAAAAAAGAACCAACTAAGAACTACTGCAACAACAAGTCTACTATTGTAATGACGAAGAATCCTATCTACCATGAGTATACCAAACATATCGAAGTTCAACATCACTTTATTTATGAACTAATTGGTAAGGAAGAAATTCAAATGGACCACTGGACCACCAAAGAATAACTTGTCAACAGCTTTAGCAAAATATTTTTTTATTTTTTTCAAAAATAATTTCAAGTTATAACTATTTTGAATCAAGGGGGTGTGATAAAATTAATTCAAATAATTAGGATTAAATACAATAAATAAGGATTTAGATTAAGATAAACAAATAGGTGATTAATTTTTTTATGCATGGATGAGGATGAGGAGGTTTGTTGGGCTATGGGAGACTTCTTTCTTATTTAAAAAAAAATATAATTTATCAATTTTCTGCTATAAATATGTGTTTTAGATAAGTTCAAAATACTCTAATTTGAAAGTATTCTTCATTTCTTGTTTGTTATCTTCTTCTTCTTCTTCACGAAGTTCTTAATAAACCATGTTATCTTCTTCTTTTTCTTCACGAAGTTCTAAATAAACCAAGAATAAATAGTTTGCATTCTCTTTCTTCCAAGAAGTTCTGTTATTAAATTATTTTCTACCAAAGTAATATAAAGAAAAATATATTATGAAACATGGTTAGATAGAAAGTCAGATGTAAGTCACTTATACATATTTGGTTATATTGTTTACTTTTATGTTTCTATAAAAGGAAAAAAGAAAATTTGATGATAATAGTATTAAATGTATATTTGTAGTGTATTGTAATGAAACAAAAAGTTTTAGACTTTTTGACCATGCAATTAAGAAATTGATCGTAATAATTTTTTATTAATGAGGAAGATGGTTAAAACTATAAAACAGTTGAAATTTCAATAGTTGTAGGAGAAGAAGTAAGGCACATGATACATTGTCTATTATTAATACCTTACCTAAATCTTCTTATATTTTGAATGATTCAAATTCAATTGATTCTAGTGATATTGAAATATTTTTAAAGAAATTTTATAGTCTTTCATAAATATATTAGTCTAGCGATTTTGCATGTGTTGCTTTAGAACATACTTATTTTGAAGTTTTGAAGTTGCATAAAGAAGAATGATACAAACAATGAATGATAAATTATAAGCTATTGAAAAAAATAAGCCTTAAAAGTTTATAAATTTGCCCTCAAGAAAAAAAAGTAATTGGACTCAAATGGGTGTAGAAGTCAAAATTTAATACTGATAGCTTGTTGCAAAAACATAATGCACTTATAGTTGTCAAAGGGTATACCCAAATTCTATGCATCAATTTTTTAAAAAACTTTTTCTTCGATTACTAGAATTGATATACTATATTAGAATTGGTAGCCCAGAAAAAAATGATAGGTTTATCAACTTGATGTTAAATCAATCTTCTTAAATGAAAAATTAGAGAGGAAGTTTATAAAAAGCAACATGAAAGATTTAAAATTAAAGGATAAAAAGATAAAATATATAAATTGGATAAGGTATTATAAGATTTGAAACAAGTATGGAGGGCATAGTACAATAGAATTAACAAGTGTTTTCTTCAATATAATTTTCAAAGAAGTTAAAGTGAGCCAACTTGAAAATTCATCGGATATGCTTATTAAATTTAAGAAAAATTTGATATGGGAATTTTAAATGACTAATTTGAAACTTTTGTATTATTTTCTAAAATAAAAATTATTAAAGATACAAATAAATTATTTTTATGTAAAAAATTCTAAATATTTATTTAAAATACTTCAAATGACAGCTTGTAAGCTAATGAATACTCCAATAAATATAAATAATAAACCTATGTTAGATGATGTATTTGAAAAAAAACTATATGAGAAACAATATGGAAGTTTAATTATAGAATTAATTTATCTCATATATTCAAGGTCAGAAATTATGTTTATAGTTAGTTTATTATCTAGATTCATATATACCCCTAGCAAGTATCACTTTGGAGCAGCTAAAAGAGTTCTTAGATGCATCAAGAAAACTCTCAATTATGGTATTCGTTGAGTAGGTAGAAGATTTTAGTTATATTCTTGTACTTATAGTGATCAGGTTAGTTATGTATATGATATAAAAAATACTTCAGGATTTATGCTTAGCCTTGGTTTAGGGATGATTTCATAGAAAACAAAAAAAAAAAAGTATTGCTTTCTCAAACTCTGAGGCATAGTATATTGCGGCTACATGTACAATATGTCAAACAATTTGGTCTTGAAGAATTTTAGCATATCTTAAAAAAAAAAAATGAACCAACTAAGAACTACTACGACAATAAGTCTACTATTATAATGACAAAGAATCCAATCTTCCATGAATACACCAAATATATCGAAGTTCAACATCACTTCATTTGTGAACTGATTGGTAAGAGAGAAATTCAAATGGACCATTGGACCACCAAAGATTAAATTGTCAACAGCTTTATAAAAGCTTTAGAAAAAGAAAATTTTTATTTTTTTCTAAAATAACTTCAAGTCATAATTGAATCAAGGGGGTGTGATAAAATTAATTCAAATAATTAGGATTAAATACAATAAATAAGGATTTAGATTAAGATAAACAAATAGGTGATTAATTTTTTTATGCATGGATGAGGATGAGGAGGTTTGTTGGGCTATGGGAGACTTCTTTCTTATTTAAAAAAAAATATAATTTATCAATTTTCTGCTATAAATATGTGTTTTAGATAAGTTCAAAATATTCTAATTTGAAAGTATTCTTCATTTCTTGTTTGTTATCTTCTTCTTTTTCTTCACGAAGTTCTAAATAAACCAAGAATAAATAGTTTGCATTCTCTTTCTTCCAAGAAGTTCTGAATAAACCAAGCATAAATAGTTTGCATGATTGAAGTAGTCATGAGTCACAATTCAAGTCACTGACAAAGCAAGGGGATACCAAGATCTGGCAGAACTCTGCTCATTCCTACTCGGCATCTTCTAAGTCTCTTCATCTTCTGCAAGGCCACGAGGTAGATAAATGGAGCATGATCGAGTAGGAATAAGATTACTGTAAGCCAAGCAAAGCATATCCTTCAAATGCCGAAGAATCTGCGTCTTCTGAACAAGACACTTCTGCTCCTCCCCCCTTCTGTTCTATCCACCTCGTTTTTGCCTTGCAGAACCTAATTCAACAGAAGAACACATATGTGACTTCACATAAAGGCCAAGTGTCTTGTAGTACTTCCCTGTGATCAGATACCTTGATTGTGCCAAAAAAGTTGAGTCGACGTCTCACGTGCATGCGGTCCACTAGTTGATATCTGAAAGAGCAAGAACAAACACTGTATCAACTAAGCCGTGGCAGAAAGCTCAGCTCAAACTGCGGATAAAGATGAGATTTTCGATTTGAATCCGCCATCTTCGATATGAGAGGCTTGAGATGTGATTGTGGCCTTGATGAATGCCACCGAGTTCCCAAGAGTGGCAGCACAGGCGACGATCGCCTGTGAGATTACACAGCATGCTGAGCCAGTGCATATGAAAGCTCCCCCACAGGGACGCTCGAGAGCGAGCTCACTGCATTGCATACAAGTATCTTTATCTTCACAAGAAGTGAAATCTTGTAATTGCCGATCACATCCGCGATGGTTGGTTTGCCATGAAGGTGGCGGACCGAGTCCATCCACATGTTTCTGCATGAACAGCGACGAGCACATCCAAGTGGATAGAATGGCTGCCGAGCCAACCAGAGGGAAGAGTTGGGTACGCACAGCAACGCGAGCGGACGGGGAGAGATTGCGGCACGTGAAGTGGAGCCCACCACGCCACGTGGTTGACACATCAGCAGCTCATATAATTCTTCTGTGCATCGAAAGGTGAAGGGGAAAGCCGATCATGTCCAAGAACAAGGAGCTCCACACAAATCTTGAAGGTGGCCAACGACACCACTAAAACAACTTCGGTCTGGGGGAGTAATGGAGGAGTTGTTTAGGTGATTTCTACTCCATTGAGCTATCATTGAAAGAGGCAACAGCAGGTCAGCTCTGCAAGCATCTATTTGGAGGGACTACAAGACATCGTGATTGACCGTAGAACAAACAGTGCCATAACAAGTAGGTCTGGTAACCTAGATTAGTTCTTGACTCCAACACAAGATAGAACAGGTCATCACGAGTATTGTGTTATAGAAATTCTCTATCATGAGAGCATTGATCTCATGATTGAGATCAATCATGCTTGATATATCCTCTATAAAGTTTGGAATCTCAGCTAAACGGATGAATAGAGCTGATAGAAAATAATAGGTAATGAATGCTTGATGATTCTTGTGAGACTTGGAATTGACTTGTCACTAGCAGTTTTACCTGCTCTATAAACAAATGAATAGATGGAACTCCTTTGGAGAAAGTCCACAAAGTCAAAAGGTTGACAACAAACCCCCCCTCCCCTTCTTGGGTGTCTCCCTTCTATCTACAGGAAAAACTAAGAGAAAGAAATTGAGAGAGGTGGGACAACTGGAGATGTCACTCGATGGAAGGATTCCTTTGATGACCTTAGGTGTCTGACAAATTTACATGGTGCTTCAAGATCAAGGAATGACTGGTTTGGGTCAAAGGAGAAGTGCTTCTGTCACTTCTAGCTACTTTCATTCCTTGGCATCTTTGTTGCATCTTCTCGAAGAGGATGGTGTAGTGATGTATTAAGATCTCATTTACTTCTTCTTTTCTGGAGGAAATATGTCCTCTACCACCTCTTTTGAACTCTTCAAATCTTTGTTCCTTCAAAGGAACTTAATATTATTATTGCAACATTTAAAAGTAATTATTTCATAACTAGTCTGTAAATTTTGGCTTTAATCTATAAATTTAATTTATTCCAAATGACATATTAGTCTGTCGAGAAAGCAATTTATTTCTCCATGCAGGCCTGTGGAAGATTAAATGAAACATGTTTGGGTGTATATGTCAAGACATACAATTTCACACAGTCATCAACACATGTTATGATTAGGACACAGATGTGAAATATAACAGATACAAAATTTAAAATGGTCATAGGTGACAATGTAAAGAGATAACAGATACAAAATTTAAAATGGTCATAGGAGCCAATGTAAAGAGTATTATTAGAAGATCTTAAAGAGTATTATATATATAAAAAGAAAAGATGAAAATGAGTCCAAAAGAATGTAGTCCACTTCCATGAGTTAAAAATATATTTAGATAATCAGATATATAGAGGTGAACAGAATTATATCATATTCATACATGCATATGGAATATCTCAAACATCACACTCTGATATGGAGAACATACATTGATGTTCAATTTCATTTGGATTCAAATGATATTCTTTGATCCACTTTCACCCCCATTGATAATAAGAGCTTCTAATCAATGGCCAACATTACAATGATGTCAAGTATTTGATGAACAATGTGTATTTGAAATGTTGCTCAAAGTACCCCCTCTTTGGGAGACTTTTCCATAGACATATAGTGGTGGAAGTTTCTACTTTGTAGGGTTGTAGGAAATCAAACACCATAACATTCCGGATACTAAAATCCAATTGCATTCATCAAAGCTACAATTAAGCCCCCAATGCCCTTATTTCCCTCCCCTCATTGGCATCCCTTGTGCTTATCTCTTTGAGGCTCCTTCCTTGTATCAAGAGTGGTCTCGTTGCTGATGCCAAGACATCCTCCCCCCCATGAGATTCCAAAGTTGCAGGCAAAGCCAAGGGGAAGGCTACCCACATCTCCTTCTTTCCCATCGATTGATTATTTCTTAGTCTTCATGCTTTATATAATTAATTATATCACAATGACACAGAGGGTCTGCCTTTTGGGGTGTATTCCTATCTTTTAAAAGGTGGCAGTGTCGTGTCCAGGACTCTTCCTTAACACCAAGGTCAAGAGTTTCTTCTTTGAACTAGAAAGTTTTCCTTTTCTGCTTAAATTAATGAGGCTTTCCCATCCACTAGCTTTATATAATTAATTATATCACAATGACACTGAGGGTCTGCCTTTTGGGGTCTATTCCTATCTTTTAAAAGGTGGCAGTGCCGTGTCCAGGACCCTTCCTTAACACCAAGGTCAAATGCAAGAGTTTCTTCTTTGAACTAGAAAGTTTTCCTTTTCTCCTTAAATTAATGAGACTTCCCCATCCACTTGTCCAACAAAGATAGGGCATGTTCTTTAAGTAGACTTTCCCTCTACCCTTGTTTTGTACAGTTTGGAAAAGGTATTTGGTTTCCTCTGAGGAAAAAAAGATAATATACATACATACATACATACATATAGTGGACATTTGATTGTGCAAAAGTAGCAATGATGGACTAAGTTTGGGGTTAGTTTCCTAATAGTGGTTGAGATACAAGTAGGACATTGAATGGCTGGATTCTTGGCTAATCTTCTTGGTGTTTGTTTTAGGGTTGCTGGGATTCATTGTGAATTGGGACAAATCTTTGTTGACTTCAATTAGATCAAATAGTATAAAAGGTAAAGTTGATTAGTGGATAGAACAATTAGTGATAGGTTGTCTTATGTGACACACATGTACAAGTTTGAGCTTAGAATTGAGTGGTGATGATGTAATTGTCTTGTGTGTCACTATATTTTCCTCAAGGTTTTAATCCTTAATTGAGTGGTGATGATGTAATTGTCTTGTGTTAATCCTATGACAATTCTATGGCACCAAACTAAGATTATCTCAAAGAGGCTTTCGTATCACAAATAATTTGTGAATCAAATTACTCATCCCACAACCTATTAATGGCTTGTAACCATCAGGTTTAAGAGGTAAACCTAATGGGAAATACAGTACAGCAACCACATGAGATATTGTATTCATGGCTTTTGTAGGTTAAGTTGTGATATGTTATAATTGTTGGAGTCCTACTGGAAAGCAAACCAACGCAAGGTAGACTTTGTCGATGTCATGAGATCTGCAACTTCGAACTTTTTAATTTGTGATGCTTGCAATAAACCCTAGGTGCATACCAGCAGCATTGTCCTACCCAGTAAGCATCACATCACATCATCCTTCTTTCTCTCTATCACATCACATCACATCATCCTTCTTTCTCTCTGGGTTTCTTTCTATAAAGCTTGGCCTCACCTTCTTTGGTTGTTCTTCATTCGAGGCTGAGACATCATAATTCTCTTTGGGTTGCTAAATAGAGAGAGGGAGAGAGAGATGGGAAGAGCCCCATGCTGTGACAAGACAAACGTGAAGAAGGGACCATGGTCTCCCGAGGAGGACGCAAAGCTCAAGGCTTACATTGAAGAGCATGGAACCGGTGGCAATTGGATTGCACTGCCTCTTAAGATTGGTAAGTAATACCCAAAACCCTTATTATCTTGGATTTTTCTTTCGATAAATCTTCTTCTTCTTCTCTAAGGAAAAAAAAGTAGTACTAGTAGATATATAGATCGATCCATGTGGAGGGAAAATGGTTAGCCAGTCCCAACTAAAGAACTTTATTTCCTTGGAGTAGAAGAAAGCTCATCCTAAATTCTTAGAAAGAACAAACTGTTGAGATCAGGGATGATGAAAGAGCGTGAGAAGGGAAAGTTGCTCTGGTCTTTGCTTCCTATTTAAGGTGTGTTCATCTTGATGTGTAACTTTTCACCCAAGAAATCGAAATCACAGTTAAGAATACATAGAGGAAGTCTAATCATAGCTATGTTCTAAATTCTTGTTCTTTCCTTTCTCTGCACTAATTTTGAGGTGATGTGATAGAGAATTATGACAAGAAACAAACCCTTCTTTTTTTGTCAGTCCATCCGACCAGTAATTATATGTGTGAATTTTGATGATTGTTTGAAGGATTGAAGAGGTGTGGCAAAAGCTGCAGGCTGAGATGGCTAAATTATCTGAGACCAAACATCAAACATGGTGGCTTTACAGAAGAGGAAGATCAAACTATCTGCAGGCTCTACATAAGTATAGGGAGCAGGTAAATCTTACAACTGCAACACCGCCTTCTCTCCCCCAATCTCTCTCTTCCTTCCACCATAACACTCCACTTTCATGCATTAGGTGGTCAATAATTGCAGCCCAGCTGCCAGGAAGAACAGATAATGATATCAAGAATTACTGGAACACAAGGCTGAAGAAGAAACTGCTCGGCAAGCAAAGAGAACCACATCGATCGCGAAGCCTCCACCTTAACCATGTTCCTGGCGACGAAGCTGATAGGTTGAAGCACGAAGCACCTTCCCAAACCCTAAGCGCACAAGCCCTTGAGAGAATGCAACTCCACATGCAGCTCCAAGGCCTCCACAATCCCTCCTCCTTCTACAACCACCCTGAACTCTGGCCCAAGTACTATCATCCACTAGGAGATAAGATCTTCCAAAGCCAAACCACAGATGCTACTGCTACAACCCTTGTGCAACAAGCTCCTGATGTATCAAAGCTGATGAGGACAAACATACAAGAAACGGACTGCTTACCGTTAGGGTTTCGCTCACCCTCGAGCGGAGGTACTCTCAGCATGGAAACTTCGAGCTCCAACTTGGATTCTGCAACTGCAGGTATTCGAGCTGACCTCCATGACCTGCTCTACTGCAAGAACGCCTCCATTGTAGGGCATGAAGAGCATCAACTTGATGACTTAGACTGTTACAAAGAAATATATGGTGAAACGGAGAGTACAAATTGGTGGCCTACTGAAGGTTTCATGGATCAAACAGCAATGGTGTCTTGGGATTCAGCCTCATCTCTGCATTCCGAGTTCATGTGGCAAGAGAATGGGCTACGGTTTGGTCTATAGGAAGGCCATTAAATGAAGTTGTTGAGAATTTAGACCTGAGTTTATGTGCTTCCACATGTCTAAGAACACTCAGTGTAAAGTTGTCAATAATACTGGAATGCTCTTCTTCCTCTGCTTACATTCTACTTCATCAGTTCATCAGCTTGATTCTTCTGATGTCTTCCTTCTTTTCTGTCTTTGGAGTTCATATTGCACCTAACATAGGATATACTTCGTACACCAGTTGAAAGCAAAACTTGGATTCATCCATCTCCTCCATCTTTAGATTAATGAAGTGCAATAAACCCCTGCATCTCTCTATTGAAAGCACATCTCACAGACCGAGATAAATAAATAAATATATATATATATATATAACATTATATGTACCGGTCAATTTGGGCCCAAAAAGAATTGGGCTAATTGAACACTGAGTTGGGCCGCAACGGCGAACAGAACAATAACAGTAGTCTTATTGCTTAGATTGCTCCGCGGAGTACGTGACGCTGTATTGGTAGCCTATAAATGAGCAACTGCCGTACTTTGCGAGGGGCGACGCCTTCTTTCCACCGTGGGATGTTACAGCTAGGGTTCTTTGCCGTCGCCGACGAAGGCAACGGCCGATAATGTCCCCGGAGGCTCCAACACAACCGCCGCCACCGATGAGGTAAACCCCTCCTTCTCTCCCCTCCTCCACGCTGTCGCAATCCATCGGGAAATCGTCGTGGATGATTGAAAGCCCCGTATTCTATTATTTCGCAGCATTCTTGAAATCTTCTTGTTGAGTCCTTGCAATCAATTTGATCTTTATCTTTTGGTTCTGAGGCGCAAGGATCTCTGATAACTGGTTATGAGGTAAAATCGCTCTCTCTCCCTTTAAGGAAAGTTCTTGAAGTGAAGTTTGATGATTGATAGTGTGATCAAATTAAAGTTTCTTTTAGGTTATCCTCAACGACCATTATGTTCGATTATTTGACGGGAGAAAGTGAGCAGCATTGGTGTATCTTTTGTAGTAGATAAGGATTGTGGTTGAGCACTGCAAAGGATAACTTTAGGGTTTGTTGCTAATGCACAATTCTGCTAGTTTTCTCGTCTGTCATCAGCAAATCTCGGCCACCGTATTAAGCCATGATATCAAGTTGTTCCGAAAGATTTAATATTGGAGGTTGACCATCTAATGCTGGTTCATGTTGATTCTGCTGTTTGTGTCTTGCCATGAGCCTTTGCATGACATGCTCATCTAAAAATTCTCTGTTCCAGAGTCTGTTGGTTGAAGTGAATACACATTGGTGTCCTTGCATGGTTGACACAACTAATCTTCATAAGCTATATCATATGTACTTGTGTTTTTAATCTATCTTACACTTGCTTGAATGCTCTCTTAAAATGACAGCAAGTGACACATAGCTTTTGACAGGTTTTATATTACAAATTAGAATGAGAGAAAGGCAGAGTGTGAAGTCTGTCTACATTCCATTAGTATCAAGAATTAGTGTCTTTAGCTTATTGTTATAATAAGGTGTTAAGATGTAGTTGCAGAACATCAGCCAAAACCTAACAAAAAATAAACTCATCTTTCCTTGGTGAACTCTGTTTCTCAATTCAGGGCTTTCAGTGGTTGAGATCTCATCTCAACAGCTCTTTAGCTGTACCATCATCTATCATGGGCTCACCAGAGGAACAAGCAGTACACTGCAGTGGATGAATCTATCCCCTAGTCACCCAACAAAGGAGAGCTATATGAGATAAGTCATTTATGTTTCATTCTCTCCTGTTCTGCTTATGTCTTCTGTCTCGAGAGCTATATGAGATAAGTCATTTATGTTTCGTTCTCTCCTGTTCTACTTATGTCTACTGTCTATTTTTTATCTGAGGTGAAGTTTCTTCTTTAGATGGATATAAATACGGATGAATACATGACAGATGCAAATTCATGATAGATTTTAGGTAGGTATAGATATAAATATCATACAGATTTAGGATGGTATGACACAAATGATTAAAATACTAATATGAATCTCTTATCTTATTCTTGTTAGACCAAATAATTCATGCAACTTGATCCAGCTTGACAAATATGAGGTGTTTATTATGTTATGTTGCCATAGGATTGAGACTGATCCAGTATAAGGTTGGGGTTCAATTAGTGTTAACCTACCACCCATCCAGCCTACTTGCAATTTAACTGCTACCACCACCATTGATTGATGCGATTCCTTTTTCTGCCCTTTAATGAAAGGGAGACATGGATAGATCCCCTGATGTCGGCCAACAAGTTTGACTCTTCCCCAACTTGTTCTGCAGACCCAACATAGTTGTTCAAATATATCTCTCAGTGTAGATTTTGACTGTTTGATATGTTCAAAATTCAAAATCAATCTTAGTACTTATGAGAATCCGTCACAAGCTTATACTAGAGAGTTGATTGGATTCGGTGAAGGATCCTACAAGAATTAGGTTAGGAACATACTTGACAAAAACCCCTCTCATGTTTAATTTAGGAACTTGGGAAAGAGTGATATAGAATATAGAGGATTCAAAAGAGAGTCCCTAGAGTTAACATATATGAGATATTTTATAGGGACTTTCAGTATTTGTCACGATTAAATGAGGAGTTGAAGAGTCACTTAATCCATATAGACGATTTCGTAGGATTGTTGAGCTTTACTTAGGCTTGAAGAGTCACTTAAACCATCGAGTGTTATGGTTAGTATTACATATTGAGAATGGATGTTGGACTAACAATGATGTGGGTGAGGATGTCTATGTATTAAATCTCTTATATCATCTATCTCATTGTCGTTGTGTGAAAGGTGTCAAAACTTAATGTCATATTCGACTTACGATTTGATCACATCATACGTTGTGGGTGATTGGGAAATCAAGGTCAATTTATGGTCTCACTTGACCATCATGATGACAAAGAATGTTGAGATTCACGATCGAATTTTATCACATCTTAGATAAATGATACTTCATGACCATATTCAGTCACATCGAAGACAAAGGATGTTTCATGGTTGAGGTCTATCTCATGATTCAGATAAATAAAGTTAATACTTTGTGGTTAGATTTAATTGAATAAGAGATAAATGATACTTTGTAGATAAATTTGATCGAAGGTTAACGAGATAAAGGGGTAATTACCTCTATAGTTAATTGTGATTAGCATCTTGATCCCTATAATTTAAAAAATAGCATTGAGGTCTCTACACTTACGAAGGTAAAATATTTAACCCCAATTCTTCTTACGTCATTAATTTCGTTGACGAAAAAAATCACACATGTTATCACATGCAAAAAAACAAAAACGAATGAAAAAAAATAAAAAATAATAATTTTATTATCTTTTAAAATTATTAATTTTATATAAACTTTACTAGTTTCCTCTTCTCCTTTTTCGAAATTGTTAACCCGTCACACTTGCTCGCTCGTCGCACCTGCTCCCTCGTTATTCGCTCGTCGCACCTGCTCCTTCGTTACTCGCTCATCGCACTTGCTCACTCTTCTTGCTTGTTGTGCAAGTGTAGTGGGTGAGTAGTTCGAAAAGAAGAAAAGAGGAAATCAATAAAGTTTATATAAAATTAATAATTTAAAAAATAATAAAATTATATTTTTATCTAATCGATTCGTATTTTTTTACATGTGACAACATGTACAATTTTTTTCATCGTCAAAACCAATAACATAAAAAGAATTGAGGTTAAATGTTTTATAAGAGTTTCAATACTATTTTTCAAAGTATAAAAATTAAGATATGGTTAATTATAAAGGATAATATATAATTATCTTTGATTACATTTGATTGTATAAAATATTTTTAATGATCGGATTTGACAGTGCCAGAGAAGGATGCTTCAATATTATAATAATATTTATATAATTTCTATAGTTTCTACGGACGTGAGTCGCAAAATAATCCTCTCATCCATCAACAATATGAACGAGTGGTGCGGGAGGGATTTTATTCTCAGATCCGACATCTTTGGGAGTTCATATGGTAAAAATTCATTCGGGTGGCTACCTTGAAGCTGAGCAAGAGGGTTGAATCTGCGTTCCCAAAGGTTCGTTGCTACTTTTATTGACCGCTATTGTGACTATCGGCTTCATATTTAAAGGGTCAACCAGCAACCACCTTCCACGGTGAATGACCTGGACCACAAGTTGTCTTCTCTGTAGTTCCTGGTCTATGATGGACTCGGGCACATGACAACATGAATATTTAATTCGGGTCTGCGAAGGGCCACGTCGCCCGTGAAACTTCCGCTTTCGATCGTTATGTACGAACGCGTGAGGAGTGGGTTATACCGCTGAAAACGAATAAAGAAATCCGCATCTACTGCCTCCCTTGGCACACGTAATTGTGGCTGGGCGGACGTGGCCCCATATACAATATGGGTGTATATATTCTTCGTCTCACTCACGGCCTCTTCGCCTGCACTTCCATCCTTTTTTTTTCCTGCCTCATCTTCCTCCCGTTCCCCGATGAGGGGCCTGGCTCTCCGTAGGTTCACTCGCTTCCTCTGCTCCCTCTTCTTGTTCCCAATCCTTATCCCCTCCACCCTCTCCGCCTCTCCACCGCCTCCTCTCCATGCGTCTTCGACTCCCTCGGTGGCGGCGACGTTCAAGGTCGGCCTCATTCTCGACATGAGCTCCGCGACCGGGAAAGTCTGCAGTACGGTCGCCCGGATGGCCGCCGACGACTTCTACGCCCACCACCCAAACTCCACCAACCGCATCGAACTCCTTCCCCGTGACTCCTCCCGCGACGTCGTGAACGCCGCCGCCGCTGGTACCCGGACCTCCCCTTCACGTCTCCCTTCCTTCGCCGCCAAGTCTTGACTTTGACTTGTTCCGGCCGAATATTAACCGTTGACTGACTGATTGCGGTTGACTGGATGCAGCGCTGGAGTTGCTGAACGATGACGAGGCGCACGCCATACTCGGCCCGCAGACCTCTGTGGAGGCACCCTTCGTCGCCGATCTCGGTGCCAAGGCCAGCATCCCCGTCGTTTCTTTTTCCGCCACCAGCCCCGCGGTGTCCCCCGCGCGCAGCCCCTACTTCGTCCGCGCCGTCCCCAGTGACGCCGCCCAGGTCCGAGCCATCGCCGCCATCGTCCAGGCCTTCGACTGGCGCCGCGTCGTCGCCGTCTACGAGGATTCGGACTACGGCACCGCCCTAGTCCCCTTCCTCGTTGACGCCTTTGACGAGGTCGGCGCTTCCGTCCCCTACCGCTGCGCCCTTTCCCCCTCCGCCACCGACGACCACATTTCCGCCGAGCTCTACCGCCTGAAGACGCTTCAGACGCGCGTCTTCGTGGTGCACGTTACCTTCCCGCTGGCCATCCGCCTCTTCCCTCTCATCAGGAGCGCCGAGATGATGAGCGACGGCTTCGTTTGGATCATCACCGAGGGGCTCACCAGCCTCCTCGGCTCGATCGACCCGCCTACTCTGGTGCCCGACACCATGCAAGGCGTACTGGGGGTGAAGCCGTATATCCCCAGGTCCCCTCGGCTCCGAGATTTCGAGAGGAGGTGGAGGAGGGAGTTCTTGAAGGAGAATGCGGATTCCGACGTCACCGAGCTCAGCAACTTCGGCATATGGGCCTACGATGCGGTCTGGGCCGTGGCCGCCGCCGCCGAGCGCCTCGGCTCGGTCGTCGGCCCCGACTTCGATATGCCCGGGAACAATGGAGCCACGGACTTCTCTAAGCTGGGTGTGTCGAGGACCGGCCCCAAGCTTCTGGACTACATCAAGCAAACAGAGTTCCAGGGGCTCGGAGGGAGATTTCGTCTCGATAACGGAGAGCTGAACGTGACGGCTTACCAGATCATGAACGTGAACGGGGAGAAGGCGAGGGAGATCGGGTTCTGGACGGCTAGTCACGGGCTGACCCGGGAGCTGAATAGGAGCAGCACGAGCGCGTACTCGGCGACGAGGGAGGGGCTGCTGCCGGTAATATGGCCGGGGTACTCGACGGCGGTACCCAAGGGGTGGGTGACGCCGACGAGCGGGAGGAAGCTGCGGATCGCAGTGCCGGGGCCGGTGGAGCCAGGGTTCCATTCCTTCCTGAACGTGGAGCGCGATCCAGCGACGAACGTGACCCTGGCCAGGGGATTCGTGATCGACGTTTTCGAGGCGGCGGTACGGCAGCTGCCGTACGCGTTGCTGTTCGAGTACGAGCCCTACCGCAACGCCAACGGAACCAGCGGCGGCGACTACAACACGCTGGTGAAGCAGGTCTACGACAAGGTCAGTTCCATGATCCCTGTTCTTCGTCTCCTTCTTCTTCTTCTTCTTCTTCTTCGATTTCCGTGGAGATTCTACTCCTGTGAAAGAAAGATCCCCATGGGTCTCTTGTGACGGACGCTCTGGATCACGCAATCACGATCCAATACGGGATTGTGTTCTTTCTTGATGCTTTGGGAGCCGCACAAGGGCCTGATGGGTGGTGCAGATGCGCCATCGACCTCGATCGGTCTTGCATACTGCAGGTCCCATGGTTTAGCGGGTGGGACCGATCAAGTGGTAACTTGATTCGGCTAACGAATCTCCTTTGGCCCGTCTCACTTTTGCATCGATCATAATCTTTTATGGCCCACCACAAATGATGTCCATTTTATTTGGATCATAAGAATCCCATTTCTGTTTCTTTCTTTTCCTTGGTTAGCTTCTGGAGCACTACTTCTTGTTTGATGTAGATAACAATCAGATTACACGGAGAGGCATCATCAATTAATTTGTGATGTTTAGAAGGATAATTGCCAAAGAGGCATCGGTTGGATGTCGACATCATTTGAGATGGTCAACCTTTCTTAGATGGTCCATTCTCACTGGAGGAAGTCATTTCCACAGTATCCACAGATTTATTCGGTTGACCGATCCAACCATTTGACCATTTCACTCGTGAACACCTGGCTTTGACTACTGCTCTGGCAACACCAAGTAAAACCAATGAAGTCATTCATGTTTACATCTAATCGGTAGCCCAATTGGTTTTAGTTACCCAATCATTCATTACATTGCCTGGGTCGCGAGTATTCTATTTCTTCTCAAAGTTCATCTTGTTCATCGAAAGGTATGGACTCCTTTGCTTTTTGTTTTCTTTTCCCAGTCCATTCGGCCAATCTTTGACCGACTTGTTCGAAACCATAGTCATATAAGAATTCGACTGATTGATAAAATAGATAACCAGGTCAAACACAAAGAATCATTCTGAACTAAACTAATTGATTGTTTTACAAGGGTCTTTAAATGATTAGATTGTGCTATTTGTAAGATATAGATTCTCTGGTCTTCGATAAAGCTCACCATGTCATTTCTGAGGTTGAATCTAGAGTCTGAATTCATATCATCAAGTTTTAGGTAGCAATAATATTACAGGTAATTGGTGGGTGTTGTAAGAATAATACAGAAAGACTTTCTTTTTTATTCCAAAGACAGAAAAAAGACTTCTTAGGAAGACCAGTTCAAAACTTTCTACATTGCAAGCTGTGATCCCTGATGATAAGTACAAAACCCTCTCTCTCTCTCTCTCTGTCTCTCTCTCTCTCTCTCTCTCTCTTATCTCTATCTTTATCTCTCTAAATAAATATATATAGAGAGAGAGAGTTAAAACAAAGTGATGAAGACGACCTTCCCATATTTGTTATAAGGTCATGCAGCTCGCATGGTGTGTCCTGCACTCCATAAGTCCAAGAATTCAACGCGGATGACTTCATCCGTGACGACAGTAGCAGCTGTTGACAGCATGTGCGTCTTGATCCGACTGAGTCATCCTCGTCCTTTTGCTGGTGTCAGAAATATGACGCTGTGGTGGGGGACGTCACCATCACCGCCAACCGGTCCATGTTCGTCGACTTCACCCTGCCCTACACCGTCTCCGGCGTCTCCATGGTCGTTCCTCTCAGAGACCAGCACAGCAAGAACGCCTGGATCTTCCTCAAGCCCCTCACAGCGGATCTCTGGCTGGTGAGCGCCGCCTTCTTCGTCTTCACCGGCGCCGTCGTGTGGACTTTGGAGCACAGGCGGAACGCAGAGTTCCAAGGGACGCCAGGCCAACAGTTGGGCACCGTCTTCTACTTCTCCTTCTCGACCCTCGTCTTCGCTCACAGTGAGTAAAGTCCATTCTTTTGTTCCCTCTTTGACACTTCATCTGATGTGGATCTTCTCAGACTAATAGTTTCATGGTTCTCATACAGGGGAGACCTTGATGAGCAATCTGTCGAGGGTGGTGGTGATCGTATGGGTATTTGTGGTGCTGATACTGCAATCCAGCTACATTGCGAGCTTGACCTCCATGCTCACGGTGCAACAATTTAGACCCACCTTCAGCGACTTCGAGGAGCTCAAGCACAGTGGGCAGCACGTGGGGTACCTCAAGAGCTCCTTCACCAAGGGACTGCTGCTGAAGCTGGGCTTCGAGGAGTCGAAGCTGAAACCATATCGATCACCCCAGCAGTACCAGGAAGCGTTGTCCAACGGCAGCGTGGCCGCCATCATCGACGAGATCCCTTATCTCCGGGTGTTTCTGAAGGACTACTGTGACAACTACACCATGGCAGGGCAAACGTACAAGACCGGTGGCTTTGGATATGTGAGTCTCTCTCGCTCTCTCTCTCTCTCTCTCTCTCCCGTGCAACTCCTCTCTTACATGTGTGTTCTGTGATGCTTCCTCAGGCCTTCCCCAAAGGGTCGCCACTAGCGTCGGACCTGTCGAGGGCGATCCTGAACATAACAGAGGGCGAGGAGATGACCGAGATCGAGAGACGATGGTTCGGTGACCAGACGAGCTGCCCAAACCAAGGCAGCACGCTCTCCTCCGACACCGACCGGCTCGACTTCAAGAGCTTCTGGGGGCTTTTCCTCATCACCGGAGCCGTGTCCATGCTGTGCTGCATCGTCTTCTTGTCGCGCTCCGCCTACCGTAACCGGCGCACCTTCAAAGACATCGCCGCGGATAAGTCCTTCAGCCGGATGCTTATCTCCATCGCCCGGCTCTTCGTTGCCAGGGACAGCTCCTCCCATGGAACCAGGAGGAGGACTGAGCCCAAGCAGGTCGGGCCAGCCACGAGAGACGCGAGTCCCAGTGCTTCGCCTTACTCTAACGACGCAGATGACCAAACCACCATCTCCGATCACACATTCGACGGAGGAAGCCCTTTGCCAGAGATTGGCAGCCCGATACCCGATTCAAGGCCCCATGCTGAGATCACCGAAGCGAGTCGCTGATGGCATTGCATGGTATTGGCACACACCAGAGAGTTCACATAGGAAGAAGAAAGTCCAGAATCGTAGTAGTGCCTGTTCTCTCTTTGTAGGTACTAATCCTTGCTTTCACAAGTGATGGTGGAAGGATACCATCTACAGTATATTCTTGATCTTGATATCAACAAGTAACCGGTCACAATTTTTACAGCATCAGAATCATAGTGTTTTGATCCAAGGATCTTAGTCTGCACGTTTGCATGTGTGTTTCTTCGCTCTTCGATTAATCACCATTGGAGACCCTTTCGCTGTTTGGCGAAGGTGCTGAAAAGGTCGGAGATGATACCTTGAGGACTCGGACAGCCACAAATCATTCATCTACATTAGATGGCTTTGTGGACGAACTCGTGATGATTTGACTTCTTTGTCCATATCACAAATTCCATGGATGGACCTCTCAGTAACGCGGCTCGGAAATGCGAAGAAAAGTCAGAGGATTGGTTAGTTTCATCAAATATTCCGCTTCATTTGATCTTCTCATGGAAGGAATCCACTTCACAGACTTGTTTTAGCATCAAATCCGCCACCATTAATATTACATGAGCGATTGATTACGTTCAACATGGGCGTTAAATCTCAACAATATATATATATATATATATTCTGCGTCTATTCTGCTATCCACGTGGAGAGGAGCGGAGCAGAAATCCTTACGATGGCGACGGCGTCCAGATCCGGCGCAGCCTGTAAATTTTGACTTGCAGGCTAGAAGAGGACATTGACTTTGACTAACTGCATCAAGATAACGAGAACACCGCCTTGCCTGAGATCGCTTCCTTTCGCTCCACGAGTACGAAGATGAGGAGTGCATTCCATCTCCGTCTCCCTTCTCTTCTTCCCGTTCTTCTACCCCTGCTGCTGTCTTCATCTTTAAGCTATCGGCCTCGAGGAGCTCTTGCGGCTCAGTTCGACGTGGGTGTGATCTTAGATCGAAAGACATGGATTGGGAACATAAGCAGGACCTGCATCATCATGGCGGTCGAGGATTTCTACAAAGCAAATCCAGATTACACCACCAGGTTGTCTCTCCACTGGAGAGATACAGACAACTCCTCCATCAGTGCAGCATCAGCAGGTAGTGTATCTCAATATGATCCCTGCAAAGTCTTCTCCACCACCCGCCCCCTACTAATTGCCCTATTTCATTAGAATCCCACATATTAACTTCAAGAAAGCGTTAAATTGCAGCTCTTGACCTGCTGAAAAATGTCCGAGTGCAAGCTATCATCGGGCCACAGACATCAACACAAGCCAAGTTTGTAGCAATACTTGGAGATAAAGCTCAGGTGCCCATCATCTCCTTCTCTGCAACGAGTCTAACCATGTCTCCCTCTCAGAACCCATACTTCATCCGCACTGCGTGGAATGATTCCTCTCAAGCCCAAGCCATTGCGTCCCTCGTCGAAGCCTTCGGCTGGAGGGAAGTCGTTCCCGTGTACGAAGACTCCGATTACGGCGCCTCAATTGTGCCTCATCTCATCGACGCCCTCCAAGAAGTCGGCGCTGATGTCCCCAACAGGAGCATGATCCCTCTCTCGGCCACCACGGATCGACAGCTTGTGCTTGCGGAGCTCAAGAAGCTGAGCCAGGGCAGGACGAGGGTCTTCGTGGTCCACATGTCGTACTCTCTGGCCTTCCGGCTCTTCTCCACCGCACAGGAATTAGGAATGATGGGAGAGGGATACGTGTGGATCACCACCTACGGCCTAACCGACCTCGTCGATCTCCAGGGTCCGGCCGCCGCCCGCATCATGCGCGGTGCGCTTGGCATCAGACCTTACGTTCGCAATACCACGAAACACCAGGGCTTCAAGGCGCGGTGGCGGCGGCGGTATCACCAGGAGAGCGTGAACGCCAACGTGACGGAGCCCACCGTCTACGGGCTGTGGGCGTACGACACGGTGTGGTCGCTGGCCATGGCCGCGGAAGCTGTTCGAGCTTCGTCGAGTTCTCCGTTTACCTGGTCCAACGTCACCAACAGCTCCACCGACCTGGGACGGCTCGGGTCATCCCCCACCGGACCGAGGCTGCGGGAGCTGATACTGAACACGACGCTCGTCGACGGCATGAGTGGCAAGTTCGAGCTGGTGGAGGACGGGCAGGTGCTGCAGTCGAGAGCGTTCGAGATACTGAACGTGGCGGATGACGGCTGGAGGAGGGTCGGCTTCTGGACTCCGACGCACGGAGTGTCCCGGCACACGAACAAGACGACCGCTCTTAGAGTCGTCGAATGGCCCGGTGGCGGCACGAAACCGCCCAAGGGATGGGAGTGGCCGACGGCCGGTAAAAAGCTTATGGTTGGCGTTCCAGTGAAGCCCGGTTTCCCGCAGTTTGTGACGGCGACCAACTCGGTCCCCGACGGATACTGCATCAAAGTATTCGAAGCCGTCCTGAGTCAACTACCTTACAATGTTCCCATCCAATACGAAATATATAAAGACAACCATGGAGAGAGCAATGGAACATACGATGATCTCGTCTACCAAGTCTTTCTTCAGGTCAGTGGCATTCATCTTGTGAGATCGCAAACCAACACAGGATATCTAATCGACGACTGAATGCAGAAATATGATGCTGTGGTGGGTGATGTGACGATACGGGCGAACCGATCGCTATACGTGGATTTCACTCTGCCCTTCACCGTGTCCGGCGTGTCCATGGTCGTCCCCATCAGGGACGAGCGCCGGAAGGACGCGTGGACCTTCATGAATCCGTTGACGCCGAACCTCTGGTTCGCGAGCGGCGCCGCCTTCGTCTTCACCGGGCTGGTGGTCTGGTTTCTGGAGCACCGGATCAACGTCAACTTCAACTCCGGGCGGGCGTCGGACCAGATTGGCACCGTCTTCTACTTCTCCTTCTCCACGCTCGTCTTCGCCCACCAGGGGAAGGTGCTGGGCAACCTGACCCGGGTGGTGGTGGTCATATGGTTGTTCGTGGTGCTCGTACTGCAGTCGAGCTACACCGCCAACTTGACCTCCATGCTCACCGTGCAACAGCTTCAGCCCACCGTGAGCGACGTGGATCAGCTCATCAGGGACGGCAGCAAGGTCGGGTACTTGAAGGATTCCTTCATGCCGGGGCTTCTGAAGCGGCTCAAGTTTAATGAGTCGCAGCTGATCCCCTACGAGTCGCCACAGGAGTACCATGATGCCTTGCTCAATGGAAAAGTTGCAGCCATTGTGGATGAGATACCCTACCTCAAGGTCTTCCTCTCAAAGTACTGTGACAAGTTCACCATGGTTGGGACCATCGACAAGACCAGTGGACTTGGATTTGTGAGTAACCCTCCGCATACTTTACTGCAGATCAAGTAATAAGGATTAGCACAACTTGCACACATAGTTCTACACAAACTACTACTTATCTAAGGTTAGGTTAGATTTTGCTAAAACTCTGCAGGCAAAAGAAACTACTACATATTCACACAAAAATGTAAACAAGATTTGAAGAGACAAAAGTAGTCCTACTTATTTCTTAACACTTTTGAGCTAGTTTTGGTTACTATATAAATCTCAAATTGGACAGCAGAGACATAAGTTTTGCTTTCTTATCTAACTGATAAAGTATGTCACAAGATGTTCCTGGAGAGGTAAGGTCTGATCATCCATCATAAATCAAACGTGTTTCACTCATCATCTATTTTCATACATGTTTACCGGTATCCTCTGCAATATCTGTGAACACTGTGTTTACGATCACCTTGTCCTGGAAGGCCACCCTATTATCTTACAAAAGATGTTCTTCTACAAACTCCAGCAACATTCAGTTTCTGAAATATTGATTGCATATATTTGAATCACCTTCCTGAAATCTCATTATTTGTTGTTGTTTCCCTTCTTTCTACAGGCCTTCCCAAAAGGTTCACCATTAGTTCCTGATGTTTCCAGGGCTATTCTGAATGTAACAGAGACGGACAAAACGAAGGATCTTGAGAACATGTTGTATGGGAACACAAGTTGTCCCGACAAAGATCCTGACATGACTTCAAGCAGACTTACATTTAACAGCTTCTGGGGCTTGTTTCTCATAAGCGGAGCAACCTCTTTCTCTGCCTTGATTCTACATCTAGTTTTCTTCCTCTATGAGCATAGGCATGGTTTACAAGATGGTCAATGGCGCTCTATACTTGGATGGCTCGCGACGTTGGCCAAGCTCTATAGTCAGACAGACTCTTGTGCTGATGCACCGGAGAAGGCCAAACCTCGAGATGGAACAGCAACTGGTGACATTCCGGATTCACCCTACCTTGACAGTGGGTGGCAAACCCCATCAAGCATTTCCAACCACGCAAATGGATATCTCGGATCTGAAGATGACACAGGAACTCCACCCGAGGCGGAAGAGACCCCAGGGAGAGAGATCTCTGAACAAACTCAAGGTTCTCCATCATTTGCTGAGATGCTGAGGAGGTGAGACTCGTCCTCCTCTAAGGTGGCTGACTGATCTAATGGCTGAAATCAATACTGCAAGTAATCTACTTGTCAAAAGTGGTAACGTTCATCAGCTACAATCCTATAGGCAAAGAAAAACAAAGAACAAGCCAATACGATTCTTGTTCCTTTCAGTAATTGTGTATAATCTAAGTGGCAACCTTCCAAATTGTTTTAGTTGTTTCCATAATTCGTAGCATATAATGGCCATTAGTTCCATCAAGTTTTTCGAGTTCTCCAAGCAATAAAATGCATTAACAGACTCTGTTGAGCTATTGTTCTATGGACAAGGAGATGTAAATGAGATGTGTGACACTGTGTGTGTGTGTGTGTGCCAATCTCTACCATCATATGGTTCAAGAAGTAATTAATGCAACCATTCCATCTTCCTTCTTTTCTTGTGTATTCAGCTACTGTTCTTGATGGTTGTCGGTTGTCATCCTACCATGATCATACTAACCTTTTTTTCCTTCACTTTCTCTTCCTCCTTCCATACACTGTCATCCTACCATGATCATACTAACCTTTTTCCTTCACTTTCTCTTCCTTCTTCCATACACTTCACACAACTTTTGAAATGGCACAAGTCCATTTCATTGGGCCAAAAAAAAATTATAGAAGAAAAAGAACATGAATCAAACGAGTTGACACTCAATGGATGATTCGCATCAACAATGAGTGAAAACATGACCATGACAACCTGTTCTATGCCCACTTCTCCAGAGGAAAAGACACTAAAAAAGATACCTTTTTCCCGGTCTGGCCCAGTGGATGTCTAATTCTCACTTGTCAGCAATTTCGGAGGAATCAGAAACCATCGCATCTAACCTCGCTGCAAAAAGTTAGAGAAAAGAAAGAAGAATCGAATCCATTAAACACCGCATGATCATCTGAACCTATATAACGAAGGGAAAGAAAGGAACCAAAAAGCCAATCCTAACAACAACTATCACAATAACCTCCAAGAACGACGGTTCGTAGTGATCGGAGACAATTCGCCACGGAGCACCTCCGTCATTGGCTCAGATTCCACGCCGTTGGCCGTCGTCGCCATGGTCGAGCGCCGTGAAGGGCATGCGCCGCCTTCGGCCGGGAAGATTAGGGCCCCGTAGGCTGAAGTCGCGGGTTTCGCATCAACCTACCCGTTTAGAATCAAATCGATAAGAATACGGGACGAATTGGACCCGAAAACTATTGGAATCCGATATCGTTCGCTCTTACACTCGGCTTCGGAGTTTGGGCACATCGTTGGGCCCGTGTTAGCTTATGGGCCCCATATCACGTGCTCAAATCAATTCAATCACGTGTATTGTCGGTGGGAATAAAAAATACACATTCTGTTGTCTCCAAAAAATCATTTTACAACAAAATGTTTAAATTTGATACTAATATTCTACTAAGATTTATTGTTTGCAAATTAGTAGATAAGATTATATGTATAATTATATCATCATTGTTTTTAGGCCTAAATTGGAATGTTAGAATTAAAATCATAAGAAAAAAATAATTTTTTATCATTTCAGTGGAACAAATAATTTGGTCTTCTAAAGTCTTCTTTTTGGAACCATATAGTCCACCACCATGATTTAAGCAAGCCCGTCATTTCTTATAAGATTATATGTATAATTATATCATCATTGTTTTTAGGCCTAAATTGGAATGTTAGAATTAAAATCATAAGAAAAAAATAATTTTTTATCATTTCAATGGGATAAATAATTTGGTCTTCTTAAGTCTTCTTTTTGTAATCATATACTCTACTATGATTATCGTTTGTAATTAATTTTGATAATTATATTTTTAAAAGTTACATTGAAATTTTTATGTTTACGAAAGTAAAACATTTAATCATATTTCTCCTTATGTTATCGACTTTAAAAATAAAAATACTATATATACTCAATAATAAATCGATAATTATAAGTTGTGCCCACAAATGCTTCTCCTTATGTTATCGACTTTAAAAATAAAAATACTACATATACTCAATAATAAATCGAAGTAAGATAGAATTAATATATACATAATGTAATTTCTGAAAGTATATAGATTAAAATACTAAAGATAACTAATTACATAGGATAATATAGGATAATATGTAATTATAAGTTTGTGCTCACACATGCTTCTCCTTTTTTTTTTTACTTAGAAAATGATTAGAAATAGATAAGGTGGTACCACATTTCCACTTTAAACCTGCTGAAGAAAGGTCTTAGGATAACCTTGGAAGCATCTTGCTTGCATCTTTTTGGTGTATGACTCCACCAATCCTATTCAAATCATTTGTAAGGTACAACCAGATCCATCGGGGCACGAGAGACACAGTTAGCAGTTGTCTTTTAATTATCATGGTGCTCTAAAAAGGTTAATCCTGTTGTAGATTGATTACTTATTATTATCATTTTAGATTAACTCATTTTCTTTATAGCTTCTACTATTGTGTTTCTATTTTTTTCTTGCACAGACTGCAATCTGTCGTTGTTTTCTATTGCATTGATCATAAGAACTTAGCTGTTTAAACTTGAGGAACAGAGGTGATGCTATAGAAATCCACAAGTCTTCAAGATCCAAGACAAGGAATTATTCCTTCAGTTAGCATGTAGTTGAGGTGTCTTTTCATGGGTCCTATGAGAAATCTAGGCACTGAAGTGAGCAAAAGAAAAGTTGCCAGTCTTTTTAGATTTGAGTTTGGTGGTGGTTTTGGAAGAACCACATTCTTCTTATGCACCAGAGGAGTAGCTTGAGGTTGCTGTCACCCTGTCACTGTCTGAGGTTAACTTTGCTGCTCATGCCACTGACAAACAAAGCATTTGATTATGCAGGATAGATCTATTCAAATCACTTTATCTTGAATTGTTTTTTCTTTTGATTACTTGTATATGGATTCAGTTTCCATTTTGCTGTGTATTCTATTCCCCTGTGGTGCTTTTGTTGTTGAGAGTCTTTTATGAAATGTGAGTACCTTTCTTTACCTATTGTTGTTGTCATTCCTAACAGGATTGCAAAATGAAGCTGTGTTCTTCCTGTATCAGGTGACACAAAATGTTGTTCACCTTGCAGAAAATTACACAAAATATTGAGAAATCCCACAAGTCATTTGGAAATGTCCAAGTATTCAATTTAGGAAGAATGCTTGAATGCTTTCCATTTGCCAAATCATGAAGGATACAGCTGCTGCCTGATTCATTCAGTACCTTTTTGGCCTGTACAGTTCTTGTTCAGAGACCCTCTGAGGTGTTCTTGAGGTAATCTTATTGCAGCAAACCTCCTTTCACCACACACTGAGGCCTTCTGAGAAATTGCTTGTGGCCCGCAGTTATTGAAGTACACACTGTGAGTTGTCTTCCCTGTTGAAAGAAATGTGCAGGTTGCTTGGGCTACAGGGATATGAAGGAAGTAAAGACAATCACATTCTACCCATGGTTGCATCTGGGAAAGTTGAAAGCAGTGGAGCATTTGCTTGTTTGAGGCATTGGGAAACACCCACATGCTCTCAGGCTTTACAACTGCAGATACCTTTCTCCGATATGCTGCCTTGTGGAAGATTAGAGCTCAGGGGCAGAAGACAACCTTAACGCCAGCTCCTCCTGCTACCTTCTCTCCTCTCTCCTCGCTTGCATTAGTGGTTGAAGAGTGCTTCTTGCTTCAAAACCGGATTTTGATGTTGGAGCTTGTGGGAGGCGTTCTTCATTTCAAGATTTCGCTTGTTAGGCTGTCTTGACCATCGAGGAGAGCGGAGCTCTTTTGCCATCTCTTTCTTGAGTTGGTTTGGTTTGCAGTTCGGGAAGAAAGCAATGGCTCCAAGGTTGGATTTTTCCGACTGGTGGACGAGGAATTCACGAAAAGGCACGCCGGTGATAGTGACCATGGAGAATCCTAACTATTCCGTGCTCGAGATCGATGGCCCCGACGAGGAAGCGTTCGGCTCCATGGAGAAGGACCGGGGGAAGAATGCGAAGCAGTTCTCCTGGAATTTGCTCCTCAAGGCCCACCGCGCCGTGGGTTGCGTCGCTTGGTCGGCGACCGCGCTGTGGGCTCTGCTTGGAGTCATCAAGAAAAGGTTGATCTCCCGGCAAGGAGTGGAAACGCAGAGCGAGAAGCCCGGCAGAGGCAGGCTGCTGCTAAGAGTTCTAAGGATGTTCTTGGTGTTGTCTGTGGCAGCTCTCGCTTTCGAGTTTGTTGCTTACCGGAAAGGATGGCACTTCCAGAAGCCAAACCTGCAGCTGCCGGAAAACCTGCACATCCCGGAGACCACCGAGATCCGAGGGTGGCTGCACTCGGCCTACCTCTCATGGCTTCGCTTCCGAGCTGACTACATTGCCCACCCGATTCAGATGCTGACCAACGTATGCATAATTCTCTTCATCATTCAGTCAGCAGATAGGTTGATCCTGTGCCTTGGTTGCTTCTGGATCAAATTCAAGAAGATCAAACCGAGAATTGATGGGGATTCATTCAAGGAGTACGAGCATCCCATGGTCCTAATTCAGATACCCATGTGCAACGAGAGGGAGGTAATGAACTCAATTCTAGCTTCCAACCTTGTCATCTTTTTTTGCTACTTCTTTTTCTGATTTAATTGATAGATATTTCAAGTATGATATTGTTAGAACTTGCAACGAGATGCTTGATGATCACCTCAAAAGCAATGTGTCGTCGGTGGATTCTCCTAAATTTTGAATTGATCAGGTGTATGAACAATCGATCTCTGCTGTCTGCCAAATTGACTGGCCTAAAGATCGGATGCTAATCCAAGTGCTTGATGATTCTGACGACGAGGCCATCCAAATCTTGATCAGAGCAGAGGTTGCTAAGTGGAGTCAGCGAGGTGCAAACATCGTCTACCGACACCGGTTGGTTAGGACTGGTTATAAAGCTGGAAATCTGAAATCAGCAATGGGCTGTGATTATGTTCAGAATTATGAGTTTGTGGCGATATTTGATGCTGACTTCCAACCAAATCCTGATTTCCTTAAGCTAACTATTCCACATTTTAAGGTAAAGATGCAATCATCAGTTCAATTGATACTAGCTGTGAGTTGAGGCATTATATATGGTATATACTCTACTTGTGATTCAGGGAAATCCTGAGCTTGGATTAGTTCAGGCACGGTGGAGTTTCATAAACAAGGATGAGAACCTGTTGACTCGTCTCCAATATATCAATCTTTGCTTTCATTTCGAAGTTGAGCAGCAGGTAAATGGAGTTCTTTTGAATTTCTTTGGTTTTAATGGAACTGCGGGCGTGTGGAGAATCAAAGCATTGGAGGATTCAGGAGGTTGGCTGGAGAGAACCACCGTAGAGGACATGGACATTGCTGTACGTGCACACCTCAAAGGTTGGAAGTTCATCTTCCTAAATGATGTCAAGGTAGTACCAAATCCATCTGAAACCTTCATGCTCCTTTAATCCATCCTTCCTTCCTTCTCCGGCTAACTCCATCTGCCAAGGCAGGTCCTCTGTGAAGTCCCAGAATCTTATGAGGCTTACCGAAAACAGCAGCACCGATGGCACTCTGGACCAATGCACCTATTTCGCTTATGTCTTCCAGATATTATTAGATCAAAGGTTTGTTATCTCCTTGAGTATCAATCAGCCGGTTCAGTGAATCTGAAAATTCATGTTCTAACGAATTCGGAAACGATCTTTTACAGATATCGATATGGAAGAAGGCTAACTTGATCCTGCTATTCTTTCTTTTAAGGAAGTTAATCCTTCCATTCTATTCTTTCACATTGTTTTGTGTAATTCTTCCCGTCACGATGTTCGTCCCTGAGGCTGAGCTACCTGTTTGGGTAATTTGTTATGTGCCGGTCCTCATGTCCTTCCTCAACATTCTCCCAGCACCAAGATCTTTTCCGTTCATCGTGCCTTATCTTCTCTTTGAGAACACCATGTCGGTCACCAAATTCAATGCCATGGTCTCAGGATTGTTCCAACTTGGGAGTTCATATGAATGGATCGTTACCAAGAAAACAGGCAGGTCATCGGAGTCAGACCTATTAGCAGCAGCAGAGAGGGAATCAAAGAGCATGAGTCTTTCAAAAATCCATAATGGTGTATCAGAAAGTGAACTCGGTGAGCTGAGCAAATTGCAGGAGGAACAGGGAAAAGCTCTACCTCCTGTTAGGAAGGAAAACAAGATTTACAAAAAGGAGTTAGCTCTTGCTTGTCTCCTCCTCGTCGCTGCAGCTCGAAGCCTGCTGTCTGCCCAGGGAATTCACTTCTATTTCCTTCTCTTCCAAGGAGTATCATTCCTTTTAGTCGGTCTCGATCTCATCGGAGAACAGATGAGCTGATACGAGTAAACAAAGAAGAAGGAAAGGTACTCGACTGCTTAATAATCCAGCTGCACTTTAATGGAGAATAACATTTATTTACACATTGATACTATATCATATGTGAGTATGCTTGTTCAGTTCAAGAAATTATAATCCGAATTCTGGTTCTTCATCTTTGACACATTATACTGGAGGTTGCTATCTCATCTTGAACAATAAGATTATGGATAGGATTCTGGTCAACATTCTTCTTTCTCAATCGATATTCTTGTAAAGCCAAGTACTCAGGGTGGCTTCTCTTCCAGCATAAGACCATCTGTAATTTTAATTGTTAATAGAGTTTGATTTCTTTTTAGGTATATATATGATTGAGCCGATTCAGTCTGTTTCTGAAATTAAGGATATACTCATTTCTGAATTGCCTTCATGAATCTGTTGAACTGCTGCTTTCCTACACTTACCACTGACTGATCTGTGTCCTTTTTGTTCCTTGTTGATGATGATGATGACTGTCAAATGGATTTGGCCTTAGGAACTGTCGGCAGGGGTATCGATCGGGTGTGAGGGAGTGTGTGGAAAATCCAGGCATTGGTTAGCACCTACCACCCCTCAATTATGTACTGAATGATTGAGGAGGGAAAAGGGTCCCAAAGCTGAAGCATATGGGCACATTCACTGGATCTCTTGGTCATGCTCCATGACAGAATGCTGACATCCCCTTGTTGTAATGTCGTCAACTGGTTTAGATGGCCAACAACCATTCTTTAGCTGTGGATGCTGGTCACTTGCCTGCTAGAAAAGAAATCACCTCATCTCTGTTCAGCTTCCTTGTGTTCTCTGGCCATCGGTCGTCGTCGTTGCCACTGCTGTTGGACATGGATCCGTGTCGATCCAGCAGGAAGTTGGAGACACTTCCATTGTTAATTTTTACAAGCTTGTAGCAAACTCAACTGATGTTAACAGCACTAATCCACTATTTCATTCTGCCAGCTTGAGGAGATCAACTTGAGCTGCATTCTGATTCTGTAGCCAGCGAAGCCAATGATGAAATGAACTTACAGAAAACAGTCATCTCACTGCATGCTAATATACAATTTCATCTTCGAATGGACCGACTGTTGCATTCAAGATGTTAACTGATAACAGTGCTAATTATTCTGAAGGTGTTCATGCTACCTGTTGGAATGAGCAAGGGGCCCTTTTAGAGTTCTTCTGGTCTGCAACCTTTGTGCCGTGGGTTCCTTTCCAAGCAATTGCATGGTCCTACTCCCATGTGCAACCTTCTGGGCTTGTTGTTCATACCTTCTTCTCTTTCAGATTCACTGAGGTAGCAACACTGTAATGTTCAATGACTGCTCTTATCTTGTTCTCTCAAAAGCCGCTGCTAAAGAAACGTGGATGAGAGCTTGTCCCGGTTGGTAAGAGACAGAGATGATGAGGTTCTGCAAACAGAGATCATTTCCACCTATCTAGAAAATGTCAGACACCAAATGCCAGTCTCAGCTCATGAGGGAAAAAAGATGTATTGATTTGTCTTCATCAATACCTCCATGGCAATGTCTTTTCCTCTTCTGAATGCTTGTTCATCACCTTCCTCATCATGGTACTCTCATCTTATCCCCAACAAAAATATTTGTACTCATTGTGTGGGGGCATATGTTTCCATCAGTTTTATCAATGCAAGGACAACATTTTAGATCTCAAGTTACTTTCTAAAACAATAATAATAATAATAATAATAATAATAATAATAATATGCAGACATCTAAACTGGACAAGCCTCATAAAGATTGCCAAACAATAGTTAGGTAAAAAAATTAAGCAGTACTAATTTTTTGGGATTAAAGCAGGAAGATGCACTCTTAAGTTACAATTCCCTCTTCTTGAATCTTTTGTAGGAGTGTCAATTAATCAATATTAATGATTGGTTAAAGGAATAATTAATATACATGACCATGCTAGGTTTAATGTTCTTTCTGTATTTTCATTATTATTATGAGGCTAGTCCAATTTTACAACAGGAGAAAAAAATATATGAGTTTATTACTGCAGATTATGATTACAGTTCTCAATGGAAAATTTGAAGAAGTCAATGAATAGACCAAACTGCAATTATGACATTCTGATATCTACCAAATTGCAATCAGTCCTCTGATTGATTCCTCTACCTTCTATATTTCTTCTTACATTCAGTGCAATTAGTTCTGTTGCTTGTGGTGTTTCCAGCCATGGGCTTCCAGTTAGAACACCATCAAGAACAATCACAGAGCTTTGTACCCATGTTAAAGATTCCTGCCCATAATACCCACCTTCTGATTCACCCCACATTAGAATTGCGATGGTATGCAGGGATGAAATAGATTTATAATTTGAGCAGAAATATGCAGTGAAGATCATGTCGACATGCAGAAAAACCTCCTCTACCTTCATTCCAACTGTCGAAGGATAGAAGATAGTTGCCCAACAAGAAAGAGAGCATGGCAAGGGATCATGAGCTGCTTGTTCTTGCGAGTGATGCTCAAGTGAATCCATGGCAGCAGATGGATTCTCAGAGCAGCTCCTGCTAGAAGAAGCAGATGCATTTTGTCATGCAGTCGGTGGTAAATGATATCAGGGAAAGTTGCATCGAGAAACACTACCTACCAACACACCATTGTCTATGATTTCTCTTTTCAGAGAAGATGGTGTTCTTATCTATCTAAGCATCAGAGTTAATCGAATGGTGTGCAGATTTGTGTTCATGAAATCTTAGACAAACTAGTAGAAATTGTCCAAGCTTATGAGGCAAGCATGAACATGCACCATACTGTGCCTGGATGTCTCCACATCATTACTGATGCAAAGATTTGAATTGATCAAATGATCACAGATGCAATCTTGTTTTACTGCTAAGGAAAAAAAACTTTTTTGAGTGTCAAAGATGATTTACTCGTGCCGATTCAAAGTCCAGAACTGATATCAGAGATGGATTCCTATCTTGTTCTGTTCCCTACAATCCACAGCAGAGTTCTTCTTGCAAATGAAGGGGTTTCATCCAGCCTCGACACTACATGGCCGTTGCAGTTCCCAGCCTCCACATCCGAATATGACTCATTGCTCTTCTTCAGCTCGATCTCATCTCTTTCCAAGTGCAGTGGCAATCGGAAAGACGAAGCCCGCCTTGAAGCATCCTCGGCGATCGGTTCATCTTTCCCTGAGCGCAGCCATATCTTCGATACAGAAAAGCTCTCTTTCCTGTGTAGATTAGCATTACCATCACCGGTTCCAACCTCGGCATTTCTTAATGCATCAAACACTTGGAATCCCTCTCTTGCTGAGTGGCAATCACATTCTGACATGGCAACCCGGTGGCCTGGATTCTTGAGAGATGGCTTCTTCTTGGTTGGTTTGATGGTGACTCGTAGCGAAGAGCTCTCATCCATCATATACTCATAGGAACCCATGGAGAAGCATCTCCTTTGATCCAGATTGCTATTGCCGCTGGTAGTTGCTTGACCTTCTCCTCCACCAACATCCACACTCCTCAACTTTCCAAGCTTAACAGGCACTACTTTGGCCTCTGCAAACTCTGAAACTGAGACTGCTGCAACTTCAACTGGCTTTTGTGACGTCTCATCGATCCAAGTCCCCAAGTCATTCTCTCCGGAGACACCAAGATTTGCAGTTGACACGGACTCCCTTGAGCTCTCACTACCAGTCTCGAGAACGAGAAATGTAGGACTACAGCTAATGGTAGGAGAGAAGTCAGAAAGAAGGCTTCTCCTACAGAGAGGACAAGTGGAGTGGGACAGGAGCCAAGTATCTATGCACTGTACGTGGAAGGCATGGCTGCACTTGGGAAGCAGCCTGAGCTTGTCATCAGCTTCGAACTCGCAGAGGCACACGGCACAATCGAATGGGTCTTTCAGGCCAACAATGGACCTGTATTGGAAGACAGGAAGGGTGTCTATGAAGGACTGATCCACTCCTGCATCATGGAGGTGAAACAGCTGCTGAAGCTCACCTTGGAGAGCTGTGGCATTGCTAATGGCATCTGGCTCCCTGTTGTTGGGTCTCAGGAGGTATCTCACGAGGAGGTGGAGGAGACCAGAGACGAAGAAGATGACTGCTAGAATGACAAATATGAGGAGGATGCTGGGAGAAATTCTGTTCTCAAAATTAACAATGGTAGGAGGAGGAGGTGGTGGTGGTGTTGGTGTGAAAGATGGCAATGGGAGTGAAACTGGAGAAACAAGGCTCCCCTGTTTCATGCTTATATGCAAGGCCAAGTTCATGTTCTGATCAAAGGAAAAGCTCGAAGAGAGAAGAGATATAGCTGACACTAACCAGATCTTGTTGTCTTGTTTGAGAGCACCCTCACTTGCAGAACCAGATCATCGATCTCAGAAACATATCTGGTGCCTGTGTCTGATGCAACGGACACTACCGGGGGTCGGAGCTATTTGTTCTCTTCGCTGCAAGAAGAGAACAAGGAGAACACAAATTTTGCAGGTCAGTTTGAGGAAGCTGGACAGATGAGGATCCTTGATGGGTAGAGAGATTAATGGTGTGTCAGCTGATGGGGTCAGACATAAATGAGTTCATTACACTTGGATGGTGGTAGCAACACAATAAAGAAACAAGCTCAGTGAGTTGGGTGTTGCTTGTATCTGCAAGGACTTGTATTCAATGGCAATGAACATGGCAAGGTACTACTGCCATATTTTTTTTTGGGAGAAGATGAATCTTTTAGGAACTCCCACTCTCTTCAAATCCAAAGCTGCTGCTGCTGCTTCTTCTTCTTCTTCTTCTTCCCTTCCATTTGACTTTCCACAACAACTTTTCTGCAGCAACCTCAATACCCCCATTAATTCCTCTCCCATGAAACCAAGACAGAGTGGAGTTGCAGATCTCCCAACCACACCATATTTTGCTAGTTGCTTGATCTTTTCTACATACTTACCGGTTGCACTGCAGGGAGTTTCACGTTCCTGTGCTGCTTTCTTCTGTATAGGGATTGCTGTCTGTGTCCTTTTCCTGTGGCCTTTCTCTTTCCACTGCATATAAAATGTTGTCAGCAGCATGGAGGTGGACTATGTTCATGAAATCGAATGGAGGATTTCAGGGTGAGATGCATGGTTGCAGTGGGTTGACATTGCAAATGCTCAGGTTTCATGGGAAAGAGGAAGTCATGGACCAAATCAAGGGCTACACTTTTCCAGGTCTTGTGTCTCATGGGGCTCTGGGGGACTTGGTAGATGTGGAGACATGGAAAGATGGAGCCATCCATGGGAGTTGGCGTTGGACTTAATTGTCATGATCATGGAGTGACAGCTTTGGAGTTGGAAGTCAAAGTCTCAGCTCTGGACTCACATTTAATTGACCTCTTCTTAAATTATTTTGGATGGTCAAAGTGGACAGCGACACCAAAGTGATATGAAATTTGAATTATGTGAAAGTCATCAATCATCTAAAGATTTAGGTTTTAAATATATTGTTTGATGCATCTTCTTGGATGTTTGGATCCTCAAACTTTAACCTATTTTAATATATAGTATACTAGAGAAAATTAGACTATGTCGTATAGTACTAGTCAAAACTTAATCGACCCACCTGAGCTTTGGATAGACCACATGTGTCATATCTGTCGATCTCAAGTAGCAGGTTCGGCTAACGTACAACGAGTTGGATAAAGAGCCGACGATGTGTCTAGTATCAATTGTATAATTATGCAGGCCTAATTTCATGGACCAGGTTTAGCCTCACTTAGGAGTTTGACTGAGTCTTATCATTAAATTAGGTCATGCCTAGCTCACTAGTTGGGTTGTGCCTAACCACATATATTAGGTCATTCTTGTCCACATGGGTTGAGTTGTATTTAGTCACATGGACTGTACCGTAGTTGGCTACATGAGCTAAATCATCCCTAACCATATGGGTTGAGTTGTAACTAGTCACATGCGCTAAGGCATGCCTAACTATATGGGCTAGACCATACATGATCACATAGGATGAATCATACATAACCACATGAATTAAACCATATCTTATCACATGGGCTAGGTCATGTGTAACCACATGACCTAGATCATACCTAACCACATGAGTTGAATCATGTTTGACCATATAAGCTAAGTTATACCTAGTCACATAGGCTTATCTAGTCAATAAACTTAAATCATATAAGACCCCAATTTGAACCCTTTTATTAAATTAGATTTCAATAATTTCATAAGTTTTTAAAAATAAAAATCAACCTCAAATCCATTTTTCTTCATAAAATAACTATTTTAAATTCATGGTTTCAAATATAAAACTAATTAAATCATAAAAATTCACACATAATTTCTTGAAATGTAAATATATGTAATTAAATAAATTAAAAAATATTATTTAATATTAAATTAATTAATAATTATAATATCATATTTTAATAATCATTATTTATTAATTATAAAAATTTTAAAAAAATATTATGCATTATATAAATTATAATAATTATAATATCAAATATTTTAAAATATGAATAAAAGTATGTAAAAAAAGTAGAGAATCATACCTCTCCTCGGGAATCCTCTCCTTTCGGAATTCGTTCCCAAATCCTTAGACTTAGTAAGAAATGACAGAGGGAGAAACCCCTTTATATAGGAGAAAATAAACTCTCTTCGAAAAGTAAATAATAATTTAATATTTATATCTAATTTATTTTTTACTTTATAATAAATTTAAACTATTTGATAGAATTATAATATTTATTTTTTATGGTTCACACACAAAAATAAAATTTAAACTATTTGATTTTTTAAAATCACATCACTCATTAGGAAATTAATTAATTAATTGATAAATTTTTTAACTTGTCTACAAAATCTTATCTTATCCACATAATTAAGGAAATTAATTTTAATCATTTTCTTAATCATACTACATAAAAAAAGTTAATAATTTAAATAAAAATATTATATTATTTATGGTAATTTAATTTATATTAAGAGGAAAAATAATCGATGATTACACAAAAGCATATCAAAACCATCCAAGCATGCATATAAAGTCAAATGACGGTCAATAAAAACTCTAAAACAGACCCATTTACCCACTTCACACGATTAATGTAATCACCAAGATTATATCCACTCTTTTATAATTTAAAATTACCTTAATTAGATATTGCCTTATTTGGATTGATTTGATTCCTTATTTGTGTAATATGATTAATAAAATAATTAAAATATATATGATTAAGAAAATAACTAAAATATATTTTTTTAAAGATGTGGAAAATAAGAATTTAATTAATTAATTAATATAAAAGTGATTTTTTATATTAATGATGGTTCCTGCACTATTAAAGATAAAAATTCTGATTTGATTATAGTAAATATTTGCATGACTCAAAATATCTATATTTGCATGACTCAAAACAAAATGTTTTCACTTTATGTTTCAAATATTGAAAAGCATATTATTAGTGTAACCGAAACGAATGAGTTTAATTTGTGACATTTAAAATATAAACACCTTAACATTAAGGGTTTAAGGTTGTTAAGTAAAAAAAATTTAATTTTTAGATTGTTTAAAATTAATATACTTTAGATATGTGAAGGAGGTATTTATAGCAAATAAAGTAAGAAACTATTTTTTATTGAAAAAGCATGAAAAGAATTTAATTATCTTAAATTAATTCATACTATTTAGATATATGAATATAAAATTATTTAATAAAAATTGATATTTTATATTATTTATTGATATTATAGTTGCATGAGTTCCATATATTTTCTAGAACTGAAATCTAAAATATTTAATAATTTTAAAATTTTAATACACTTGTGAAAAAGCAAGATAATTCGGATAAATAAAAGTGATGAATTTTTATTAAATAAGCTTATTTATTTATAAAAAAATTATATTCGTAGGGAATTGACAACACCACATACACCGGAACAAAATGGTGTAGCTACACGTAAGAATCAGACTGTCATTGAAATGACAGGAAGTTTGATTAAGGAAAAGCATCTTCCACTTTTGAGTAGAAGTCATTGCAACAATAATTTATTTGTTAAATATTTCACCAACAAAAGCTATTATAAATCAAACTTCTTTTGACGCTGTCATATAAAGCCAAGTGCAAGTCATTTAAGAATATTTGGTTATATTACTTATGCTTTGGTAAATTCACAAAACCATCATAAACTTAATGAAAAATATATCTTTATTTGTTATTTCTTATAATCTTAAGCAATTGTATAATCCTATTAGTGGCAAAGTTATAATTAACAAAAATATTATGTTTAATGAAAAAGCAAATTAGAATTAGGAAAATAATGAAGGTAAAAAAATAAATTCATATTTCAACAAAACTAAACACTCCACAAAATTAAATGACATATTTTGTTATAACAAGTTAATCATCAGCCTCACCTACTAGTAGTTCAAATTCATCAAATGATTTCTTAGATGAAATATCTCTAAGAAAATTCAGATCACTAACAAATTATGATTCTAAGAAAATTCATATCACTAACAAATTATGATTCAACATTTGTTTTATTTATTTTAGATCCTATAAATTTTGAAAAAATAGTTCACTGTAACCTCTTAATTCAAATATTTTATGGGCTTTAGAATTCACAGCCTGCTCTGCCACTGTTCTTTTCCCGAGATCCAAGAATTCCTTTCTTCCTGCAGTTCCAAAATATTGCCCAAGAGAACAAGTAATAAATCATATTTCTGTAGCAAAAACCCTAATGAATTGCAAAGACTTCAATTCTATACATACTTTCAAAGCTTAAACACTACAAAAGTACAACATGGTTTGTAGTCTTTAAGATTGAGAGCAAAACAGGAACAAATGTTAGATCTGATTTTGAGCACTCTCACACTTGGATGACAAAGAGACAAGTCATATATTTTATATAATTTGGCAGATGAAATTCTGAATGGCGCCTCCAGCCGCTGCCATCACTATTTCGGACAATCAGATAAAACTCTGCTTCTAATCACCATTATTTGTAGTATGTCATACAGAATTCAGCTCTTTCATATATTCAAGATGTGAAGAACTAGCATTGATATCTTGGCATTCTTATGTGTTTTTAGCATAAATTAGTCTAAAAGCTAAAAGATTGTTACATGAGCTCATAGCTGTATACTGTGTTACACATGTAGTATGCTGAAGAAGCTCAAAAAAATTAACAAACTACACATGATATAAGCTATTCCTTTTAGATGATAGCACTGTCAAGTATACAGTTAAGAACAACAGTTACATGCTTAACATGATCTTAGAATACAACTGTAATGGTACAATTCGGCTATTACGGAACGGCATCACTAGCATTTGTTTTAGAATAATGTCAAGCATAATGATGCTTCAATCTTCAGCCCATAAAAAGGACTGTTTAACTTAACACTATCAGTCTTTGATGTTGTCCTGATCACATTTTTCATAAACTTCGGCAAAGTGTGCAGATCACAGTTTCCTGACACTCTTTTTTGTTTTCTGTTCTTTTCAAGGTAAGTATAAACTAAGGTCCAGAAATCAGAATTTTCCAACAAGCTGATTGACTAAACCATAGTGCCTCTACAAAGTGAATGGCTTAAGATATCAATTCCTTAAATCCATACATAAAGATCAACAGGCAATTGAATAATTCAATCGATGATATTAACATTGTGCAATATGCTAATGACAAGGATCAGATCATATAAGATCAGGATATGTTTGCCATGAATGAGGCTCACAAGGTAAAGATCTCCAGCTAGATTATAGAGATCTCTATTTGCAAGCTCTTTAGTAGTACTTACTAATTCTGTACATCAAGATAGTTCAACAACTCCTTCCTCGAATTTACTCAGCATGCTAAATATCTCCTAAAACTCAAAACAGATAAACAATTTTCTAGTCATTAGCCATGAAAACAGGAGCTTATTAAATTCGATCTGCATAGCTTTCCACGAATTTGTAATTGCAACTTAATGACTATTTAAATTCAACTTCCAACCCCTCTAGATCTAATTACTATCTCTTGTGAGGTTAGGTCTTCAGCCATGAAAACAAGATCCTTACCTTCTGTGAGAACAAAAGGGATGGCACTCTTCAGGAAGAAGAAATCCCCTGAACTTTCGGTGCCAAAGAAACCTAGGAATGTATTTTTCCTTTCAAACCTTTGATGTCAACAACGACTGTAAATTCTCAAGGCTGGTCTCCTATTCAAAATCTACTATGGCAGAACAAAGAAAGAGTTGAGTTTTGTGTCTCATGTAGCCTTAAGAGTATTACAGAATCAATGCCTTGTATCATGAAGAAACCTACAAACCTCTCTTCCATATCTTTGATAATAGCAGTTTCTTTCTTGGACCACTTAGAATCAATTTCTTTGATATCTCAGTTTGTTTCATAGACCAAAGAAAAAAATTAGCTCCCTGATCAGTACAGAAAAAAGAACTATTTTCTGAAAACAGAAACTGAGTGAGTTCTCAGCATATTCTCACCAAGATCGAATCTTTATAGCAACCGCAGCAAGAAATCCAGATCAAGACTCAACCTGCCGGAGAAAGGGAGCGGATGGCAGCCGAACCGTGAGAAACCGAGTGCAGCAGAAAACAGCAAGAGACCTCGGCGAGACCCTTGTTCCTCTGCTGCTGCTTCTTCTTTTTCTTCTTATCCCCATATCTGAAACCCTAAATCACGGAGCTTTTTGGAGTAGGAGTCGGGGCGGCAAGCCGGGATGGAACGATCGGTGTGAGATTAGAGTGTTGGAGGGGGGCGTTGTCGTCAATTGGTAAGTACAACATTTGGGCCGCATGTGGGACATAATTAGGCCTTTGATGAATAAAGGCTACGTGGGAAAATTAGTCGGTTATGATGTTATTATGCAATGCGAGACTGGAGAGAACGAACCTCTGTTCCATTGATCGTTACCTGCTTCTGTAGATTATGGTCATATCACCAAACAAAGCTTCCCATCAATGAGGACCAAAACAAAAACATGAGACAAAAGGGGAAACAAAGCAACATAACACAAATGGGGAGAGCTGCGGAAGTGGTAGGAGACAAGCATGTCAACTCAACCATAATCGCTTCGACATGGTTGGACAATGGAGAGGAGAAGACGGAGACAAAGCACCAGATGTGCACAGGAACAACAGCAATAGCCAAAAATGTCTACAATGTGAGACAGAGAGGTAAAGATCGAAGAGAATGATTGAGCCTACTACGCCAATATCGCAGACTGCACACGCAAGACCCTCGAGGTTAATTAGGAAGCATTCACCAGCTTCTCTCTATCGTCTTCATCATCATCTGCATCTGCAATGTGTTGAAGCCTTCCGCCATTGGGTGCTGCAGCTTGCATCTTCTGTTTCTGCTAGTGGTTGGAGAGGTCCTCCGAGTCTGCTCCTAGGGGCAGCAGAAGAGAGCACCTTCTCTTCCTTCTCCATCACTCTTCTGCTGCTCTACTGATCCGAAAGAGAGATACAAAGACTGTACAGTGCATGTATTTATTTCTTTCTTTCCGTTCTTTTACTCAGCCACACCAACTATTGACACACACTCTCTCTCTCTCTGTCTGTCTTGCTGTCTTCTCCGTCGCCCCCCTGCTTGGTGAAATGACCTTCACGTCCTTCTCCACCTCACAGGGGAGAGAGAGGAGGGAAGAGCCAAACTGTGGACCGATGACAGTAGGGCGGACGGGGAACGCGGAAAGAAAGCAACGTACTCCCCCGTGTTTTACGTATCCAATGCACACCACCGTAGGAGGCTTCAGCCACCGAAACCCAACGAGGAAGGAAGAGAAGGAAGAAGATAAACCCTCGTCTTCTTCTTTGAGCATCATTTCACACCATGAACAAGATAGGATTTCATGGAGGCCAACCTTGCGATCCGAGGAACTCCAAATGTACTAGTCTGTTCACCTGATGGATGAACTATATTTGTGTTCTCTGTTCTTCGTCGTATGAATTGGAAAACGACTCTGGCTGCAGTAACAGCAGCAGTCTGCAGGGTCTCCCATGTGCCGGAAACCAACAAGAAGAGGACTGCATCTCATGGACCACCGAAATGTCTTCCTTACGATGATCATTAAGCTGGAACTATCAGAACACCTCCTCCTCCTCCTGTCGCTAATCAGCTGCTTGCGTTAAGGTATAGTCTCTCATCATTCGGATCTTAGGTGCTAATGTAGTATGTGCTTACATGAAGATAAAAAGTTTGTTCTTTTACAAATAAAAAGAAATTTTTATTTACTAAGAAGAGAGTATAAAATATGGTGATGCTAAATCCGAATCCTTCCTCTATTAGCAGCCCAATGTATTGCTCTATTACATTCCTTAAAACAGTGAAAGCAATCAAAGTTTGGAATTTTAAGATAAAAGCAGGAAGGTTTTATCATCGTTGATGCATTTCTTGAGCAATAAAGAATCCATTTCAAGGATAATTGCATGTAAATCCTCTTGCCCAGCAAAAAATATAACCTCCATTAACATCTCTAGCAATGAAATCTAGGCCTCCCATCTGTAAGATAAAAGTATTATTGATAGACCATCCATGCAAAGGAATGATGGGCATAATGTGCAGCTAATTTTACAGGAAAGAAAACCTAGAGCGAGAGAGAGGGGGGGAGCAGAGAGAGACGAGATTAGAGGCCATGACAACCCACACCATGAGGACCAGAGCAGGACCAGCTGTGGAATGCCTGAAGCGTAAAAGAAAGATAAGCTAAGCTTATCATGACTCCAACGTACAGGTAATCCATTTCTGTGACAAGGAAAAGCAGGAACAATGAGATTAAGAGAGAGAGAGAGAGAGGGCATGACAACCCAAACCAACGAGGACCAGAGCAGGACCAGCTGAGGAAAGTCTGAAGCGTAAGAGAAAGATAAACTAAGCTTATCATCACTCCAATGTGTGCAGGTAATCCATTTCTGGGACAAGGAAAAGGAGGAACGATAATATCAAAGAAAAGAATAGATAGATCAGGAATTTAACGACACCAAGGGTCCTGCTTAATCTCCTGGCAGTCGTCTGTTCTTTCTTTCACAAGGAACAAAAGAACCGGTCATGATGTTGATATGAGGAGATGATCTGCCGCGGTATTGCTGGGAATTCGTGCAGTAGTACAGAGACAGATCCTAACGTCAATGCTTGTTCTTGTCATTTCGGTAGGGCGGGAGAGAGAGAGAGAGTGTGTGTGTGTTTTTGTCAGTCTCAGGAGATTGGTCCGTCGAGGAACGAGGGTTGTCCTGTGCATGCCTGAGCAGCCTAACACGTAAACAAGGATTGTTATTGGTCGGAAGATATGGGTCCCACACCTATTTGAATGAGAGTCCTTTTGGTGTCTGGTTGCTCATTAAAAACATAGGTTCCCCAAAAAGAACACTGCAAAGGACGAACTAAATCTTTGTTTTTTTTCCTACTTTACTATTTTCCAATATATGTGATCGAAAATGAGACCAAAATGTATATATTAATTATCAAATTATAATAAAAAGCTATGTCAAAGCTTTAAACTTCAAAATTGTTTCCCAAAATAGTTCTTGCTGATTCTGAAATAAATCTTAAAATCTGTGACAAAAATTAATTATTGATTGATTAATTAGAGATTTCTATGATAATTTAGAGGATATCATTACTATGATTATCAACAGTTGTGAGGCATAAATCTAAAATATAAATCTAGTGCATATTTATATATATTTTGATCCACAGTTGGGTTCTTCTTTGCTTCTTGGATGTGCATCCTAGCAAGACAAGGATGAGACTCCTTTACTTTTGGAAACAAGGTAAACAAAACATGAACTATTCCCAAGGAAAATGGAGAATTAATAGAATTACCCTGTAAAATTATGATGTGACTAGCTGTTAAAGCAGGAACCATACTAGAAGACATTAGTGGATGCATCTTTACTCTGCATCCTCTTTTATAGTGCTAACAGCACTTTATGCATTACATTTTCTTTTGCTTTGTACCAAATCACTTTTTAATGTACTGCTCAATGTATGGATGGAATGGAGAGATAAATTAATGATCAAAGTGAAACCATTGGTGACTGGGATTTGGAAGATGGATTGGTACTGTGGTTCCCTTTCCAGGATTCCTCCTCATTGTTACTGCATTTGATGAGGAATTGAATGTTAAGAGTTCATATGCCTCCTGGTTGGGTGCACATGGGTGAGTCAAAAGATGGGAAAGCTTATCCACAGACTGATACAGACCAAGATTATCCAGAGACTGATTTGGTGATGAAACAGAGACATACAAAGATTCAGTAAAACAGGTGCAAAATCAAAACAAGAATGTCATGATTGAACAGAAGAAGGTAAAGACTGACCTTAGTGAGCATTGAAAGCCATGCCATCACATGTGTGTACCAGATATCAAATGCTTCAGAGGCTAATATCACACATACTACATCCACAATACTGGCTTGGATCTGGAGAAATGTATTTCAAGTTATGTTAGCTGATCATATATATAGGTTTACCTGCAGAGCATATAATTCTTTGAAATTTACATAAATGCTAAATGAAAATTCTTATCTGATTTGTACTTGGAACCATATATTAGATGTACCGGACAGAGATCTTAGATCATGCATGGTCCCTGCACCAAATGCAGCCTTCAGATACTTGTGTTGAGTTCCATCTTGCATGTTCTATAAGATTTAAGCCAGCATTTCCCCCATTCCTTGAGATCAGGCTTTAGCATAAACAGTCAAAGTGCATAGTCAAGAACTTTAACCTTTTCAACCATGCAAGTAACCTCGAGCATTAAGTTCTTTTATAAAAGATCCAAATGGGGTGAGTTCACGTTGTCTCAGAAAAATCAACAAGTGCACAGGAATCTACTAACATATATCTGCTAGCACAAAGGTGTGATCTTAACCAGAGAACTTGAAACGATTAGATGAATATTTGATGTGCCATCAAAAAAAGAATTTCTCATTAGTTAACAATTGGAAGCAGCCAGTCTTGCAGCAAACGCTTTATAGTTAGATTCTGTAATAGTCATCAAAATTATATTATCTACAAATTATCATAGAACATAGATGGGAGCCGTCTATTCAGAGGGGGGCTGAGGTTCCTCCAACCATTTTGCACGGAAGCCTGTGCCTTTGCAATCAGGGCAAGAAGCAGAACCCTGGACGAAAACCACAAGAAGTTTGTCACTATATTAGTCTGCCAGAAAATGTGAGGCTTATCATGTTTACCATATTAGATTACCTTTCCCATGCATATAACACAGGTGGTATTTCTAGAAGGCACTTCACATAGCATTTTATTGCCAAGGATAAAGAAACCAGTACCAGCACACCACTTGCATTCAACAGAGCCATTTGATCCACAAGAAGAACAAGCAATTGGAGTTGGCTGCTGCTCCATGTGCACATGCAATTAAGATAATTAGGTCATTCCAAAAATCTTATACTTCCAAATGAACAAAAGGTAAAAAATTGAAGTCTATTTAGACAATATCAGGAACACTAGCAAACAGTAAGAAAGATTGTTTAAGCATTCTTGCTAACAATGTTTCTTGTTCCAGAGGGTGTGAAGAACACTTGACAAACAAGAGCAACTGCTAATACATTTTTTTTAAGAAGTTCTAATCAGAACTAAAGAAGCATGATCAAGAGGCTAAAAAGATAGCAATTTGCACATGGCATTCCTAGACTTGTAAGCCTATCGCCAGAACCAATTAAGGAAATAGCAAGTTCCCACATGACAAGATAAAAACACAGACACTGATCTTGCATATAATTGCAATGAACATACAACCACAGCTCCAACATTGACTTGTCCACTCTTTAAGGACTCAAACATGAAACCCAATAGAAATTATTTAAATGATCCATCTAAAGGAGCTCCAATCATCCTCCTAGCAACTCTTTGCCTACATTTCTTGCTGAGCCATGTCAGCAAAATGACCATATTGTGACTGGTACACATGTTTACCAAGATGACTTAACATCAGAGGTAAACTCTACATCAAGACGATATGATACACAATTGCTTGTAGTCTCACCTAGCAGTTATGAAAAACATAAACTGAACAAACAAGTAAAACTAGACAACAGGCTATTTGTTTTCATGAGAAAATATTTTAATCCTTTTCTCACATCCTCAAGGGTGGACTTCTACAACAAGTTGCTCCTTCGACATGGGAGATCAAACTCTCAATCTAGACCAGGGCCTCGCCTCTTCCCAAATCCTCAGAATAATATATTATTTTCCTCATGAGTATAAAACAAGCTGAAAATTTGTATTTCAATTGTTAAGAGAAGCCGTAAAGTTCCCAATCCTTTTGTTTTCCCAAGTACAAAATTCAGGTTCCACTTAATCAAACCCACCAAATAGTTTGCTACACTGGTTCATTAGAGTTAACCACAAACAGTATGAAGGTTGCACCAGTCCTTTTTATGTGATGGACTTTTAAATTTTCATTGATGAAGACATGCTTTCACAGTACCTGACCAAATTCATAGTCAGCGCTACTGTATTAGACCAACATTTAAAAAATTTGGCATGACAGTGTTCAGCGGTCATGAGGAGGCTATAACCGACTATCAATAAGTGAAAAAAAGAAATCATTTTAGTTACCTGAGACTGCCATGTTACTAGTGATGATGGTTACAAACTTCAACGGCATCCTAGAACCCTCATATATGTAGAAGAGACAACTAGTCGTAACCATTAACTTACTGAATAACTGGGTTAATAGAGTGTTTGACATGAATAACTTGAATGCACAACAACGAGGTTACTTCTCTCATGCTAGGACAAGTCTGAGAGGTAAATATCTAATTATTAATACTGAACATCACAGAATCCACAACTAACAATGACTTAAAGTAATTTGCAAAACATTTTGGTTGAGCAGCATTATAGATGGATTCATAGTTCTATAAATCCTAAGGAATCTGATAACTGGTTTCTTTGTTATATTACGACTGAACTGAATGAAGCTAAACAAACATTGATCTGCTCGATTCTTCTACATTGAAGCACAACGAGAGTTATTCACAGAATTTAGAAGCCCAACTAACGAATAGCATTCCTCAGATTTACAAGAGAGACATGAAGAAAAGTTAAGATCATTCAACATTTCAATTGCTTACCGACTATCAAGAAAAATAAATCCACATAAGCACTTTATTGTCATAGTCCTCTATCTTAGTGGCGATTACATACCTTAAATAAGATTGTAACCATATCATGGCCCACAAGCTTCTTACTATTCACAACATACAATGATGCTGGTTTTGAAGCAAACATTCCAGCACGGACGTCCTAATTCCTCTGTGGTGCCAGAAACTTTGTCTCCACTTACTAATGTTTCAACAATTCAGATATATAGATCGGGAAGTTATGATCTTGACAACGTATATTGCCACAAATGAGGATACTCTACGTCTATCAACGAACCTCAAAGCAATAAGCTAAAATTCAAACACCAACCCAACAAAATCTCGATTTCATCAGTCAAGCATCAAAAGGAGGGAAAAATCTCACCTTTGTCCAATAAAGAGGGCCTAAACAGTAGCCCTAACATCGCAAAGTATAACAAAATTGAGCAGCGAAGGAGAGACGGATGGGGAGAAGAAGCAATCAAAGCGTACCTGAGAGATGAGCCAGGCGCGCTCCATGCGCTTGGCGAAGATGGAAGAGCTCTCCGATGAATCGACCACCGAGGCTCTGACAAGGAGCGCTGGAACCTTCCGGAGGCGTCCAGAAGGGGCAGCCGCAACGGAGGAGCCGCTCGACCCGCCAGGGCTCCGGGGAGGAAGAAGGGGCTTCGTCAGCACGGAAGGGAGGGGGCCGCAGAGGGAGCAACAGGTGATCGCCATTGGTGACCTTCCTTCCCCCTTCGACGTCTTCTTCCTCTTTTATAACCCTTTTTGTCGTCGATAGACTCGAGTTCCACTCACCCGCGGATGTACGTACGAGAGCCATATTAGTCGCCGTGTAAGGCTAACGTACAATGGGGAATTGATCGAAGTTATGAATCACGATAGTATAAGTATACCTAGAGGACAGCATATCCTATACAATTAGAATAGGTTGACAACATAGAACAATTTAAAGGTCAAAAAAGAAGAATATTTGTTGACTAAATTTAGAGAGATGAAGAATTCTAATTGTTCTTCTTCTGTCTTTTGTTCTATCAAATAAACATATATATACTTATAATTACACGAGAAAAAAGTTGAATTATATTTTTTATTTTTATAGAAAAATATGTGAACAAAATGAAATTTGATATTGATAGAGGGATGTAGACGTAATCAATTTTTCAACGATGATCTATATCTTAACATCGTATGGCTCCTTTGTATTACGTGTGGTGACATCTTATATTATAATCAATACATCAATGTCATTAGGCAACACCTAGCATCGTCAAGTCGACACGGACCAACACATAATTGGCATAAGGTTAAGGTTAACAATTAAACTATAATGATAAGATTAAGCAAATCAACTAAACATTATAAAAAGATTAGATTTGGGATAAACATATAATTTCCCTACAATATTATACCCCATAACTGATATTGATCATGGGAATAACGATCCAAAGAGCCAACAATAAAAAGACTTTGTAGTCTTTTAAGCTCCATCCAAATATGTTAAATCCTAAGCTTAGTATTATAGATATTTGTTGAGAATATCACGTAGTCTTGATTCAGCATTCGTAAAATCAAACAAACAAGTCCTTAATCGAAATTAAACTAAGACAAATATTAAAAAAAAAAACCTAATTGACTTCGAATCAGCGTGTAGTTCGATCAATCAATTCTTGACTTAAGAGATGGATACCAATGTGTTGTATAGATAGATGGTTGAACATTTGAAGATAATATCTATCAATGCCGTCCGAACTCAACACAATTTTGAATATTATATTGATTTCATCGTTTTCTTCGTCAAAATTGATGAAATCTTGTATGATCAGATTTGTCGCTGACACAGATGGCTGCTACCAGTTACGAATTTGAATCCTCTCCAAGCATCTCAGTGGCGCCATGGCGGTGCCACGAAACACCGGAGGAGCTCCTCCCATTCTTACGTGGGAGACGAAGCAGCAGGAAACGCCATGTCCGGAATCATTGGGGAGGAAGATGCTGTCCTTGGTCCTCACCGACACCCTGTTTGCTTCTCTGCTACGAAATCGCCATGAAATTTACTGCACTGCATTACGATCATCTAAAGAGAAACGGTATCCAAAGCAGTCATTTATTTCTACTGCTGCTGCTTCTGTGATCGTCTGCAAGTGTGCTTGTGCCTGAGAGAGAGAGAGAGAGAGAGAGAGAGAGAGAGAGACACTGATGGAGACCATTGAATCAGGTATGGTGGTTCCGGCCGAGGAGACCCCAACACACAACATCTGGCTCTCCAACCTGGACCTACTGGTGGCTCGCTGCCACACCCCCACCGTCTACTTCTACCCCCCCAGCGCCGCCCGTCCGATCGGAGGCTTCTCCTTCGCCGTAGAGGCGCTGAAGGCGGCGCTGGCCAAGGTTCTGGTGCCGTTCTACCCCCTGGCCGGCCGGCTCGGGCTGGACCCAGCCGGCAGGGTCGAGATCCAGTGCACCGGGGAGGGCGCCCTCTTCATGGTCGCCCGGTCCGCCTCCGCCATGGACGACGTCCTTGACGACTTCGCTCCTTCGGATACGATAAGGCAGATGCTGGTGCCATCCGTGGAGTCCGGCAACGCTCCTTGCCCCCTTGTCATGGTTCAGGTGATCTTCCTCCCTTTAATTTTTTGTCATTGTTCTTGTCGATTGTTCGTCATGTCCACGGGATCGGCTAAAACCTCAAGCAAATCTACTGCAGGTGATCCTCTTCAAGTGCGGTGGCGTGTGCTTGGGCGTAGCAGTGCATCACACTGCCGCCGACGGGCTCGGCGCGCTTCACTTCGTCAATTCATGGTCCGACATCGCCCGAGGCATCAACGTCTCTGTCCCTCCCTCCCTCGACCGAACCCTCCTCCGTGCCCGGTCACCGCCGACCGTCCTCTTCGACCACGTCGAGTACATTCAAAAGTCAGCAGCCAAGCCGTCCACCGGCAAGGCCCCTTTCGATACCGCCATTCTGAAGCTATCGAAAGAACAGCTACATCTCCTCAAGAGCAGCGGAGGCGGAAAGAAAGGTCTCTCCACCTTCAAAGCAGTGACGGCTCACGTATGGCGGTCAGCATGCAAAGCGCGCAAGCTCGGGGGCGACCAAGAGACGAGGCTCTACATGACGGCTGACGCACGTACCCGCGTCAAGCCGCCGCTTCCCGCAGGCTTTGTGGGCAATGGCATCTTTAGAACATCGGCGGTTGCAAAAGCCGGGGAGATCCTGTCCAATTCGCTGGAGTTCGGGGCGGACAAGATCAACGACGCAACTGTTCGACTAAATGACGACTACATAAGGTCGCTGATAGACTACTTGGAGCTGCAACGAGACGTGAGAGGCCTGCAGAAGGGCTCATGGGTGATTCCCGGCACCGATCTCTGGGTGATCAGCTGGCTGGGGCTACCTATTTATGAGGCTGACTTCGGGTGGGGGAAGCCGGCGATCATGATGCGCGCGACGCTGCAGTTCAGTGGATTGGTGTACATCATGCACGACTCCGGCGTGGAGGGGGGGCTGTCGCTGGCGGTGGCCATGGAGCCGGAGAACATGCCGCTGTTCAAGCAAGTATTCTACGAGGAACTCGAGGCTCTGAAGCAATCTTAGGCAAGATTCTTTTCATCAGCTTTGATTTCTTGGTGTTCTGTTCGAATTTAGAGTGTCAGAGTCCGATTAAGTAGAGCTTCCATTCAAATAAGGCCATCTGCAACTCAAGCATTTCTTCTGTGTTGTCGCTTGAAAGCTTGAGTGAATCAATGTCTGTAGTAGTGTCCTTTGTTAAGTTTTTGTGGCCCTTTTATAATTGGATAAGATAACTGATTGGATTCCGTTCAGATATTTTAGCCAATAGATTAAGTCCACTTATGGAACGATTCATCAGGAGATAACCTTGATGGGAGAAAATCTCTTGAGATCTTATCGTAGACCCTCTGCTCTCGCCTATAAAAGGACAGGACCTCTAAGGGGTAGAGCGCGCGTTACGTTACATACAGACGCACTTCTCCGTTGAGGGATTCAATTATTCTCCTCGACTCTCTCCCCAAAACCCTCTCCCCAAAAATCCATCAATCTCTGAGGGTCCTGTGAAAGGATAGGAAGAAAGGAGAAAGGGTCTACTCTTCTTGCACTCAGATTGCGCGTGATTGGATTAAAGACGGTCCTTGCAGTTATCTTGGATTAAAGACGGTGCTTAGCAGATCAACGGGATCTCTGAACTTATGACATCAAAAGGTACGCATCGTATAATTAGATCTAT
>LVTN01000474.1:151065-171079 GCA_001649415.1 Musa itinerans | reverse complement strand
AAATTACAGGGGTCATTATGGACTATATTAGGAAAGACTAATAATGTTGTAGTACATAGAAGGGAGTATGACATTGATGAAATATAATCGCTATGACTCACATTGATAGTTGGACTTGATATAGTATTATTGTGTTTATTGGACTTATTGGCTTATTTTTAAAACATGGCCATGTATAAAATGTTTTTCAAAATTCTTTGGAATCCAATTAGGTAAAATTGTTTTCAAACAAATTTTGTTTTGTTTATTTTGATTTTGAATATCTCTTTTATATCTTATCAATTAATGGGCCAAGTGGGAGAATGTTAAGTTTTTGTGGCCCTTTTATAATTGGATAAGATAACTGATTGGGTTCCATTCAGATATTTTAGCCAATAGACTAAGTCCACTTACGGAACGATTCATCAAGAGATAACCTTGATGGGAGGAAATCTCCTGAGATCTTATCGTAGACCCTCTGCTCTCGCCTATAAAAAGGACAGGACCTTCAGGACCTTTAAGGGGTAGAGGGCGCGTTACGTTACAGACGCACTTCTTCGTTGAGAGATTTCAGTTATTCTCCTCCACTCTCCTTGCACTCAGATTGCGAGTAAGACGGTCGAATTAAAGACGATGCTTGCAGTTATCTTGGATTAAAGACGATGCTTAGCAGATCAACGGGATCTCTGAATATATGGCATCAAAAGGTACGCATCGTATAATTAGATCTATGCATTTGATTTCAATCCTGGTATATAGGTTATTTCCGCATTATTGACATAGCATAATTATAGATTTTATGCTTACATCCTTAACTCCTTTCATCGCTACTGTGTGTTTTAAAGACGGTGCTTGCAGTTATCTTGGATTAAAGACGATGCTTAGCAGATCAACGGGATCTCTGAATATATGGCATCAAAAGGTACGCATCGTATAATTAGATCTATGCATTTGATTTCAATCCTGATATATAGGTTATTTTCATATTATTGACATAGCATAATTATAGATTATATGCTTACATTCTTTTTAACTCCTTTCATCGCTACTGTGTGTTTGTGTCAACTGTATTCAGACTTCTTGGAGCTTATCTACAGGTGGGCGAAGCCGGCGTTCATGGTGTCGGCGACGGTGTTCTGCGAAGCCAGCATTCAGCATTCATGGTGCCGCTTCTCTTATTGCTCCGTGCCGCTCTGGACATAGAGTAGGGAGACAAAAGTCCGACAGAAGGTGACTCTCTTGTCGTCCTGTTGAACGCTGCTGGTGTACGCTTCGGAGGTAGGCTGCAGGGAGAGGACTGGGAGGATCAGGATGAGAAGGGAGCGGAGCAGAGCCGCGCCGTCGGTCATGGAAGGGATCAAGCACCTAACGAGATTTGGAAATAAACATTCTTCAGCAACAGCAGAATCGGCCGTGAAATGATTCAGGGGTGATGTGGTGTCCAACACAGATGCGCGCAATGTCGACGTCATCTCTCGCTCACCATGTGCGGAATTAAACACGTGGGCACAACAGGCCGATAGTTCCAATTCCCCCACCCGCCTGAATCGGCAACCGCTTCCTCCTTTCAGTGGGTCCCACCCGAGAAGAGTTGCTACCATCCTCCCCACCAACCAAGGGCCTCGATCTCTCCTTCGTCGTGATATCGCAAGCTGCCACCGTTGGATTTGCGCCCAAAACCGCACGCCGGGGTTTTATATTGACACCCAACCCCAAACTCCGCGTCCTCTTTCCCGGCCAATATTTGGGAGAGAGAGAGAGAGCGAGAGAGGGAGGCGCTCCGCCGAAACCCTTGTCCCGATCTCGCGGCCCCGATCGCCAATACCCGAGGGTGGAAACCCCGATCGCCTCGATCTCGTCTCGTCCCCAATGGCAGAGGATCTGGTGGAGGCGAAAAAACCGGAAGGCTGCGACGCCGACGCGACGGTGATCCAGAGGAGGATCGAGTTCCACCCTGCCCGTAAATTCTTCTCTCCATCGTCCAATGGGGCTTTCTATCTTGAAACCCTGAACCCCGATTCGGAAACTCCCAGGCCCTCGGCCTGCAATCGGGATCCTCCCGCGGTTTCGGCGCCGTCACTGGGGAGGAGATCGGATGGTGTGGAGGCCTATGAGCATGAAATGGACCCCGAGCTCAGCTATAGGATCAGGTTTCGTAATATTGTAAGTGCAGTTTTTGATGTACTGCCGATTCGGGATTCAGAAGTTGTTGATCTTGTAATTTTGGGGAGCGTCTTTCTTGGTTGTATGGTACCTACCGCTTGATTGGGCGGTCTATTCGTTTATCTGATGGGAAACAGTTGTAGTCTAATAGTTTCCTTCTTTACATTATCTCTTACTTTCATGTAAACCTCCCAGATTGGCTGTTCGTCTGTTTCCTTTGCTTTTACAATCACATATTATGGTTTTGAGATTGTAATATCCCGAGTAAAAGCGTGAAAATCTTATAATTTACAGGGTGCTGGATTGGCCAATCTTGGCAACACTTGTTTTCTTAATTCAGTCCTTCAATGCCTGACATACACTGAGCCTTTTGCTGCATATCTACAAAGTGGGAAACATAAAATTTCTTGTGAGTTTTTTTTCTCTATCCTCTTTCCTTTTTTCGTTCTTTTTTTAGCACCAACATTAATGTTTGCATGTATATCATTAACTTGTATTTTTGTGTAAATTGTCTTGTTTGTCTAATCGGTTTAGGGAAAAGAATATCAGTTTGTAGAAAATAGCCTGATTAGTATTTTCATCTGCACTATATATATGTTTACACAGACCAGATTTAGTATACATTCGAATTCCTATTTTTATTTAACTTTTATTGATTTCAGCCCTGAATTTTCCTTTGTAGGTCAGATAGCTGGATTTTGTGCAATGTGTGCCATTCAGAACCACGTCATGATTGCTCTACAGTCAACTGGGAAGATATTGTCACCTTCTACTCTTGTCAAGAACTTACGTTGTATCCTTATTTGTACACAAAATAATTTTGTGTTTTCTTGCAGCCCTTTAACAAATATTTTTTTGCTACTACTGAAAGTGATGAATTTAAGTTTAGAAAGGGTATGTAGTGAGTTAACAAGTAGTGCTACTGTAACTTAAAGTTGCAAACCTTAACCACCCGATCAGGCATATCTCGCAATTTTCGTAATTCTAGACAAGAAGATGCACATGAGTACATGGTTAGCTTGCTTGAGTCCATGCACAAATGCTGTTTACCATCTGGAGTCCCTTGTGAGTCCCCTACTGCTTATGAAAAAAGTTTGGTACACAAGATATTTGGTGGCCGATTGAGAAGTCAGGTTGCTCATATAAACCTTCTGTCTATGTACATGCAATTTTTACAGAATACAGACCTGTCAGTGAATCTTGAATTCTCTATTGCAGGTTAAGTGCGTGCAATGTTCCTATTCTTCCAATAAATTTGACCCCTTCCTGGATTTGAGTCTCGAAATAGCAAAGGTTGATTCTTTATGGAAAGCACTAAAACATTTTACTGCTGTGGAACAATTAGATGGAGGGGAAAGACAGTACCAGTGTCAAAACTGCAAAGAGAAAGTTAGGGCCCTCAAACAGCTCACCATTCACAAGGCCCCATATGTTCTCACTATTCATCTTAAACGTTTTGATTCTTTGTTTCCTGGACAGAAGATTGACACAAAAGTGGAATTTGATCTCACTCTTGATTTAAAACCTTTCATCAGTGATCCACATGTGTGTAAATTCATTAAAATTAGTCAGCCTTTCATCTTGAACATTCTGATGTATGTAAACATCTAATTCTTTGCCTCATCAATCTTTTCAGGAAGGTGATTTGAAATACACCCTTTATGGAGTTTTGGTGCATGCTGGCTGGAGTACCGAATCTGGTCATTATTATTGTTATGTTTGTACCTCTAGTGGCATGTGGCATTCTCTTGATGATAACCAGGTTTAGTTTATGTTTTGCTTTGTTTGTTATCATGTTATGTTTATGTTATTATATTTTATCAGTAAATTGTTGAACTTTGTCTACTTAATAAAATCATCAATAAAGTTTGAATATATACAAGCTGAAAATTTATATTTTAGGGTTGCATGAATAATGTGTAATGGATTTATTATGATCACAGGTCCTGGTAGGAATTTTCTTGGATATCTATTACACCATGCTCTGCTCATGTGTCAATGCACCTCACAATACAATATGATCAAAGACACCAATAGAAGGGGACAAGGGGAAAGATACCCTTCCTTCAAAATGGAACTTGGAAGATATTATGATAAAACCAAATCATATCCTTAGGTTATATGTGTTAAGCAGAAAAGAGAAAAGACTTAATTATGAGTCATCTGAATTGCTTTTACTGTGATTTTGTCTGAGCAAGTGAAAGTTTAGCTTGTTCATGCTTGTATTATTTTAGTTGGTTCTCATGTTGATTCTTTCAAAAATACGATTGCAGGTTTACCAGGTTAGTGAGAAGACTGTCCTAGAGCAGAAGGCCTACATGCTATTTTATGTCCGTGATAGAAGTTCTATAGTAAAAAAATCATCAGAGATGATTCAAAAAGATTGTGTTTCTACTAATCCTCCTGGGAAGAAATTAATTCCTCACTCAGCCTTAGTTATAAAGGGAGCAGTTCTAAATTGTTTGGTGGATGGAAAACTAAGCACCTTTGAATCTAGTTCTGCCATACCTAAAAGTTATCCTATTACTGATTGTCATCCTGATTCTGGAATAGGTACTTCATCAGATTCCCAGTTACCTGGAGTAGCATTTTTGCGAGAAAATGACAACAACATACAAAATGAAAATGTAGCTCCCCAGAGTGACAGCCAGTTGCTAGGGAGAGAAGCTGCATTATTGCGAGCAAATAGTGATATTATGTCAAATGTATTGCAGCAAGGGAAAAAATCAGCAGATGCAGCATCTTCAAAAGAGTTCATGATGCCTGTTTCCCAGATTATTCAACAGAGGTTGATTGAAGATTCAATCGAACCTGCACGGGACAAGGATTTTGTTGTTATGGTTACCCATGTAAATGATGCCACTGTCACCTCTGAAAGTGATCAAACTAACAGTGGAAAATGTCTTTTTTCTAATGATTGGAATGAAGAGGTGAAGTCAGATGTGCTCCTCTCTGTGCCAAATAATGCTTCCTGCTCAGACTCTTCTCCTCAGCAATATCATGAGAAAATTCTCAAGCAAATCAATATGCACGAGGTAATTTCAGCATCATCTATCAGATCTGATGCAAGTGCTTTTCCAGGGAACATATTACTCTTTGTTGACCTTGGTTTGTTTTGGCATGTAGAATGATGATGTTGCAATTGCAATTTATCAGAATAATGATGCACTTAGCAAAAAAGGAACAAGTAACGTACCTGCAGATAAAAATCCTCTCAAACTTTTAAACCAGTCGAGATTCATGCAGATGGCATCACATGATAAAACTTCCGTGGAACATCAGGTGGGTTTCCCTTTTTTCATTCCTTTCTTCATCCTGATTCTTGTGTGTACGATCTAAACTTTTCCTCTTGTTTGCATATCCAGATTGGTAATGAGAGCGAGAGGTGCTCAACTAACACACAGTGCAATGGGGGATACCTTAAACTGGAGGAATCTGGAATGACTAATGTATTAGAGGGATGTTCAAGTGATTTTGTTGAGAAGGAAGTTATTGACATAATGAAATCCCAAACAGGACTAAAGCCAAAAAAACATGTAAAACATTCACTAAATGGAATCTATTTTGGCCGCAAGCAACTGTTTCTTTCTTTGTTGAGTGCAGATAAAATCAGGAAAAGAAACAGAAGAAAAAAGTGGCTTTCAGTTATGACAAGCTTGCAAAAAAAAGCTGTACCCGATGATGTTAGCATGAATGATCAGGGCACATCAACCTCTGAGATTGTTAAAAATGTTGTACTTTCTGAGTGTTCTGGTCGAAAGCATTCTCGTGCTAGTTTCAAGAAAAACAGAAGTACCTGCAGGATGAGGAATGATAGTTACTGTAACAGTAAATCTTTGAATATATCAACTGGAGGAATTGTCGGGGACAATGGTAAAGATCATACACATGATCATCCTGAGCAATCAAGACGGGGTTCCAGCTCCACAGATTATCAGTGCAACTCAAGAGACACAATTTTAGATGACAATGGGCTCCTTCAGCATAATATTATGAAACTACTCATGAGGGGCTTGAACCAAAAAACTGGTACCATCTACATTTCAAATATTTGTTGGATTGCCTCCTTTTTTTCTTGTATTTTTTTTGTTTGGATTCATGATCTTTGTTACTTCACCTTAAATTTTACACATTGATTAATGTTTTCTTTTATTACTGCAGTTGCCAGATGGTATCACCTGGAATCACCAGAGTTCGAAGTACACGGACTAAAAAGTTCAAGAAGTAGCAGGATTGATTATGTGCTGGATGAATGGTAAGTTACTTGTACTGTGTCATGGCTACGGAGATAAATGGTGCTAGTACTGCTTTCGAAGCCCATGATTGATAAAATTAAAGCTACTACTGCAGCTGGACGGCCAACTCTTACGCTTGTTTCCCAGCATGTCAACCCATTTGTATTTTATGATTCGGTTGATGTTTCATTAAGGCTTTGTTTTTTTTTCTTTTTAAAATTTTGGCATGTGTTGGTATAAATATAAAGCGCACTAGGGAAAAAGCCCCACAGTTTGACTGGCATTGGTGCATCCTCATTTGGTTCATATCTATGCTGTAAGAAATGGCTTACCAGTTAGGACATTTTTCTTACACAAAGCTTAATGCGACAAGGATTGCACGGCTTACCATGAGATTCTGCCCATCCGTCGTGACCAAGCACCAGCCTTGAGATGGCAATCTTCTGCTATAGTTATTATGCCAAATATCTGTTGCCAAATTCATCTTGAAAAATACTTCTCTCTATATTGTAGTGTTTATAGTACCTATGTGTACATAGATTATCTGAACTGGAAATCTTTGGCTTGCACAAGAGGTTAGATTCTCCTTCTTACTACTGCCAATGACAAATTATTGTTTATAACACCAACATTACCAATTGCTCTAAATGCCATTATTTATTTTTCTTCCCATGGATTTTGGTGTCATTTAATCCATAAACTATCTCAGGAATGAGGAGTACTGTCAAGGCAGGAGGAAGAAGGCAAAGAAGTCTAAAGAATCAAATGGTGGCCAAAACGTGTTCCAGGAGATGACCAATGTAAAAGAAGAAGAACAAGTAAGATCGAAAGTGAAGAAACAGAGGTTGCTGAGTATTATTCCGTTCAGGATATGATGGCAAAAATGAAATTGCTGTTCTCATAGTTTTTGGTTTTCTTTTTTTGCCAAACGAGAACTGAGGAGATTATGGTCAGCTCTCTTCTCTTCTTTTCCCTTCTCCTTACAGCTTTGGCTTGTAAAAGAACTAATTTATCTGAGTAGAAAGCTATGACAAATTAATACTCGTCCGATTGCTTTTCCCCAATGTTTGTTTTATTCTAAAACAAAGCAAGCACATATGCAAGTCTTTGATTGAGCTCAGTAACAGACTTTTCATCGATCATTGTTCTAATTTTTCGGATTGGGTTTTCATTTATGTTACATGTTGGTTTTTCGTTATCCAGTGTTTTCGGAGACATCAGTCTTTCTTTTACCCATATATTTTTTTGTTTTTGAAGAAAGAGCTTACGTTGTTAGATTAAGTGTTTTTGGATAGATGATGAAAACAAAATTTGATCGAAGATCTCATGATCATCTATCAAAATCTTAGTTAAACTAACTAATATGTTAAATAAAATTTTGAACCCCTCAACCTTTTGAACAATGGATTGTAAAAATATGACCAAATAGGTTCATAATAGACTGAGAGTAGAAATAGGAAATGCAAGAATAAAAACCACCATCCAACGGTATTGGAATCTGATATGATTGGTTATGAACTCTGGGGATCAAATAGGAGGAGGCAATTTAAAAAACATAAAAATTCACTCTTCAACACATCATTACTTGGTACAAAATATGTTCTCTCAGACAATAATAAACTAAGACAACCTGTCCTACAATCCTTTTCATTTCAGATTAAAACTAAGAATTGAGCATAATTGAGCTTTCACAGCACACACAACTTTCTCAAGCTTATTTAACGTGTCGACTACTCCACAAGATCTTTCAACCCAAACCGATTTATTAGTCTTTCTCACTGCTTATCGAACATCTAAACTAGTCTATGAGATCTTTCAACCGATGGTGTAAGATGGAGATGGCAAGTTAATAACTGTGCTCTTTATCTTTGTCATCATATTGATGCTGTTAGTAATGCCCTGCGATCCAATGCCACTTTCTTTCAAACCCTGACAGAAATCAAAGATAGTACAGAATCATGGCCGGATCAAGGAACTTTACGTTAACTCCAATATCAAAAGAGTTGCTTATTACCTGGAAAGGGAAATGGTCAGGTCCTCGAGCTGGTGCCGAATTTATCTGAACTGTTCCTGTCTCCATAGCATCACTGATCATTATCGCTTTGTTGATGTCCCTTGTGAAGACACATCCCTACGACAAATACAAGTCCAGTCTCATCGACTGCAATTTAGCTAAACTAAAATCTAGGAATGCACTAAAGCATATGATATCTAATTAATTTGATATAGCAATCTACTAGACCATTAAGCGAGTTAAGGAACATTGTTTTAAACTAGTTTTACAGAGATGCATCAGGGCAACGCAACGCAACGCACTGTAAACTTTTAATCATGCCTGGTGAAGTGGGCTGCTAACACCAGGATTTGCATTGTTGAGATTTGAGAATTAAAATTTGATCTTTTCAAGTATGAATATAGGATACGGTAATCCATCTGAGACAAGAACAAGAAAAGAAATAAAGAAATAATATGTCCATTGTTTCGGTATCCATAAAAAAAAATGTAGGATTCTTGTACATTTCACTCTGAATGAAGTATGCTTAGAGCTAATTTGGTGTCAATATGATATCGAAATAGCATACCTGGAGGCCAAAGTTGCTGGCATTACAATGATGAATACCTTCCTCGACAGAGCTGATTCTAATCACAGGCAGCACAGGTCCAAACGGTTCCTCCCAAGCAATCCTCATATCAGGTCTGACATGATCGAGCAGCAATGGCCAAATGAGATTTCCTTCCCTCCGGTACTCCTGGCAAAATGTGGCTCCTTTCTGCTTGGCATCCATAACCAATCCTTCTATAAAATTTGCAGAAGATTCTGACACAACCGGAGTGATGTCACAGTTCTCCTCCGGTGGACCAATAGTTAGTTTTGCCATTTTAGCTTTCACCTTCTCTACCACAGCATCAGCTACTGATTCCATGATTAGAACTACTTTGACTGCTGTACATCTTTGACCGCTGTGATGGACAAAAGTAAAAACAATTCACATTCAGCTGAAATAAATTCCACATCAAACTAAAACCGCAATGTGACAGTGTACTATCTCTTCTAAATCTTTATCTAAATCCCCCGCAGATAATAGAGATGAGAAGTTAAAGAAATCATATAAAAGTCGATCTCAGTGAATATATGTGACTCTGTCACAAGACCTGTAAGAGTAACCTCCTTTCACTATATTTGCGGTAACCAAGTCAAGATCAGCATCTTCAAGCACGATGCACGCGTCTTTGCCACCAAGTTCCATCTGCAAAGGGATCATTCCAGCTTTCTTTGAAATGGCAATCCCAGTATCACCTCCAGTAAAGCTGTTATAAGAAGCAAATAACTTTTATAATCATGGCCTTTAGGAGATGAACAAGGCACAGAAAGATACAACCTTGTAAGATAGAATTACCTTATACAATTTACTCCAGGGTGCATCGTTAGAAAATCGCCTATTTCAGATCCTTTGCCAGTGACACAGCCGATCAGGCCTTTCGGAAAACCAGCAAGGTGAAAACAGTGTATCATGTGAAGAGCAGCCACTGCACCCTGGCCACGAAACGACAGATAAATGTTGTTTCATACAATTTCCAAGGTCAAAGACATGAATTTTGAGAATATCTTGCTGATTGTATAAGTGGAGCATTTAGATTTAATTTACGTACCTGAGTAGGAGGCTTGAGCACGAGGGCATTGCCGGCAATTAACGCAGGGGCAATTTTGGAGACTGCTAAGTTTACAGGATAGTTGAAAGGAGGGATAGCTAACACAACACCAAGAGGGATCTAGAACAAAACAAACTCAAAATCAGATTGCAGTATATTTCCTAATGTAGATTATATAAAATTGCAGTTGTAGCTCAGTTCGGAGAGCTTCGGGTTGAAGATCTCCATATCGTTTTTTATCCATATTTACTATGATTTTCCTGTTGTAGTAGATATTTTTTTGTGTTTTTCTCGTTGATTTTGAAATTTTGTTCCTTATATGAAATGCGTTTACTAGCGTTTGATCCATTGCAGGTGCAGAACTTCGGAAAATGGCTGTTCATTGCAATCCACCTTAAGGTGAAGACAGCACTTATGTGATTTTGCAATAAATGATAGCTTTCAATTAGGGGGGTGGGCCTTGGTAGATTGGTAAGATTGCTCCTTTGGTACTTAGGAAAACAGGATTTGAGTCATAAAAACAGTCTCGCTATATTTAAGAGTAAGGGTGCATATATTGATCCTTCCCAAACTTCATATTAGCGGAAGTCTCATGCATTGGATACGTCCTTTTTATGACAACTTTCTATTGCATCACATCTTCGAGTTATATGCAAGATTGAATCTATATAATCAATGATGCTATAATTGCACATCCATGTATCAAACCTTGCATAGGGTAAGGTGACCCCTATAGTTTCTTGCCCATTCAACTAATGATAATGCCTCTTACTAGTATTTCTCAAAAAATATTTTTTATATGTTATATGTACAAAGTGAAATATCTCTCCAGTTTGAGAAGTAGAAGAAAATGGTAAGTCAACATAGATCGAAGAAACAATTGGTGGTCAACGTAATTGAGTAACAAAGCAACTACAAAGTTTTTAGGGCTAATTACATATTAACCCCTGTAGTTAGACCTCTTTAGCATTTTAATCCTAGACTTCAAAAATTTATATTGGAATTCTTATAGTTATGAAAGTGAAACATCTAACTCCATTTATCGTAACGTCGTCGATTTTATCGATAGAAACACAAAAACAATAGACAAAAAAATAATTTCAATGTCTCAATTACGTTTTTGGTGGTGGTAGACAACGACGCCGCTGGGGAGCCGTGGATGGTTGTCGTGGATGAGGAGGGAGAGTGACAACGAGATGTGAGACAAAGAAAGAAGGAAGAGGACGACGTAGATGCCGACGCTCTGCAACTGCGTTAGCCTAACGCAGATGCAAAGTGATGAAATGACTGCTCGACATCTGTATCGGCGCCAACGTAGATGCAAATACAGACGTCGTCGCTCTGTATATGTGTCGGCATCATCGTAGTTGCTGAGCAACGTCGATAGATGTAGAGCGTCGCCATCTACATCGTCATCTTTCTCATCTCTCTTCGTCTCACCTCTCACTACCGCTCTCCCTCATCCATAACAGTTACCCGCGTCTCCCAACAACGTCGCTATCTGCTACCACAAAAAACGTAACTTGAACGTTAAAATTATTTTTTTACCAATCGTTTTCTTGCTTTCGTAGATAACACCGACAACGTTAAGATAAATGGAGCTAGATATTTCACTTTCAAAACTATAGGAATTCCAATATACATTTTTTCAGTCTGAAGACCGGGATGCTAAAGAGATCTAACTACAAAAGGTAATCTATAATTAGCCCGAGTTTTTAAGTTACCATGACCAAAGTAGGAAGAAGAATATATTGATTTATTCAAGGAAGCACAAGAGTTTGTAGATAAGGTTTTTAAATAGAAAGATCAAGATCGATACAGCAAAAACAACAAAAAAGGTTTCCTAAGGATTTCCTATTAGCCTTATAATTCTTCCAATTTTTACACCTACCGTGATTCCTTTTTCAAATATAATCATCCTAAACAAAGAAAATCATAACAATGATATTTTATCAATACACATGCAAAATTATGTTCTCCTCATCTACATTTATTTTTGAAGTCAACTTTTACTGCATTTCTTTTTGGATGATACATTAATGAATCATCATCTGTTGTATACCCAACTTTGGTTACTAAAATCGTTTCAAACATATTCAACTTCATGAAGGTGAAAACCTCAAATTGGTCAACCTGTTCCCTTCTGCTTACATCCTATATCAGGACAAGTTTTGTTAAAAGAAGTCCTTGCAATTATGTCTTATTCCTTCTCATTGCTGAATAGTTAAGAACACCAACAAGAACAAGAAAGAAGATTAAAGACGATCACCTTGGAACTGAGGCAGTACTTGCTGCGCTCGTTACCAGGAAAACTGTCCGAGACCAGGAGCTTGCCCTCTCCGAGAATCCTAACTCCATCCTCTGCGGTGTACGACACCAGATCCCCCGACCTTACCACCTTCGTATTAGCCACTCAACAAAAATTAAACCAAGATCGATTGATACACGGCAATGAATAAGAAATGTGGTTAAGTAGCCATGAGAAGCATCGAGTGAGTCTTCTACCTCAGTGACAGCATCCTTTGCAGGCTTGGCGATCTCTTTGACGAGGCACTCGGCTATGGGGTTCTTGTGCTCTTTGAGGATTGCAGCCGCCTTGTGGAGAAACTCCGCCCGTTTCCACAGCGGCGTCCGCGCCCACAACTTTTGTGCTGCCTTTGCAGCATCCATCACTTTGTTCACCTCCTCTTGCGTACATGCTGGTTCAAACACCCGCCCAGGCCAATCGACAGAAAAGAAAAAGAGAAAAAGAACAAGAACAAACAATAGAAACATCATCACCAAAGCTTGAATCAAAGCACAATTAGATTTTGGGCCAATTATCTCTATATTTCATCGAGAGGGAAAAAGAGTTCCGCAGAATAAATGGAAATCCAAAATAAATACGGAGGCCGACAAATGTGGCCTACTTCTTTGCACTTGTGGCGTTCATAACCCGTAGGGCAAGCATCGGCCTAGTGACACTGAGCGAACATTTGAAACAACAGCTCCTTGTTTCGAAGGTCATAGAAGAAAGATTCGAGTGGCGGTGGTGGTGAGGGTAGCAACGAAGGGCTGGCAGGGCTGATGAGGAACTGAGAGTGTGAGTAGCTGAAACAAACTCGGAAAATGAAGCTGTGAGCAGTCATGGTGTTCGATATCCCCTTGATCTCGAGGATGCCCTCGATGACTGGGATCACTCCGCGTTCATTGCAGGCGATGTTCTCGCCGCCGCCTTGGCAGCATGCATCCTGAAGCGTATGAATCTGTGCTGACAAATTACAGCCCTGATCCCCCAAAAAAGATCAATTTTTTAGGGGAAAACTCCAGTAAAGATTCCATTTCTTGATGAATTTTCAGTCTCCGAATACCAAAAGGCTGAAATTACATCAGAAAATTGGAAGAGTTTCCAGGGATTCCGAACGTTGTTGGTTGCTAGAACACATAAAGATCACTTTTTTTCCCCCCCTCTAATCGAACACGATCAGATCACCCACCGAACAAGAAGAAGAAGCTAAAAGAAGTAAAATTTCTGCTCCAAACAAGCAGCTTCGAGAAGTAGGGACAAAGAATTCCATCACCTTGGACCTTGTACTGAGGCGTCCTGGTGGTGGGATTGATGATGGAAACAGACTTCCCGGAGGCGGACTTCTTCCACTCCCCGTCGGCATAGTACTTGTAGACCTCCCCGTCGATGATCTCCGCGAACACACCCGTTCCCGCCATGACCGTCGAATTCTGTCCCCTTCTCTTCTTCCACCACCACCGTTCTCAGCGCCGCGCGAAAGCAGACAGGAGGCGAGCAAGAGACAGACAGACGAGTGCTGGAGGAGCAGCAGCAGCTGGGGAGGCGACCGCCGGGCGAGGAGGCTTATTATAAAGTAGCGGGGGGCTAATTATTAAATATTTATTTTTATTTTTATTAAAAGATTAAACTTTTTCACTTGCTGATTAAAAAAAATGACAAGATTTAATATAATATAACTAAATCTACCATATATAATGATTATTGGTATTTATTATTTATTTCATATTAATTAGATGGTGGAGGTGCAAACTTAGAGGGAGTCCGAATTCTTTATAACCTTGTCGGTAGGACACTTATCTTTACAGTTAATTATATTTAGTATTTGACATTCCAGTTGATGACGATGGACAACGTCAATTATAATAGACGATAATATCGTTAGAGGTTGCGGGTGGTTACTGTGGAAGAACGATAGTAAAAGGTGAGGACTATTTTGCATCTACGTTTATATTAGCGTAATTATCAAATGATTCTATTGTCGCTTTGCATCTATTATTCTTTTATCTTTTATTTTTATGTTTTTGTTGATAAAATCGATGATACTAAGGTAAATGGATCTAGATGTTTCACTTTTATAACTATAAGGATGTCAATATAACTTTTTAAAACGTTGGGATTAGAATACGAAAGATAACTAATTAGTTGATACATTTTATTCTACTCACAAACTGTCCTTAAGCATTTTGGACCTCTCACGAGTCTCAATATATCAATTTATGGAAAACGTTATAAGCTTGTTTGTGGGTAGGCTTTTAGAGAGTTTCTTTCTTCGTCGGAGACTGCTGCTGATGGAGATGCCTTTGGTTTCTTTGCTGGCCATGAAGAGGAGTACAGCGAGGTAATGATCAAGCAATGGCTCAACAGAGTGTATTAGTTCAGCTACTAGTGTTATGAACGCAAACGCAATGGGGGTTATGAATGCATGGGGAGGCTTTTAAGGTTTAAGAATTTTGCAGATCTGCATCAGTAGTTTTGCAGATCAGATGAATGCTACAATTCACATGGGTTTTAAAGAAGATTCTCTTGGAAAAAGTATGCAAGAATATGCTAAGAATTATACTGCTTTTGAAGGACAGTCAATGTTGGATGTGTACTTTTCTGATTCTTCTTACATCATTGAGCTTAGCATATTCCAGATTGGCTTTCTTCTACCTTCTCTGATTACCAAGTAAATTACCAAACTAATTCATAGCAATGCTTTCAAGTCCCTTGCCACATTGATATTGAAGAGCAAAAGAGACTTGATGCATGGATATTTAAACCTTATGATTGGGTTGGATGCTTGACAATGTCAATCTGTTGCTAATGGTGGTTCACAGCAAGCTATATATGCCATGCTCAACCACAGAGAAAAGAGAGAAAGAGATGCAATTATTGTAGGAGATGATGGGCTCTCTTGTTATCCCAATCAAAAGTGGATGGCATAGCTTTTGAAAGATGGGTGACTCCACATTTTGCATCCACCACTAGATTGCAAGGACCAGGAATTGGTGGTGTTTATATGGTCATATGAGAAGCTAATATTTTCTGGAAGAACAATCTTTCATGTTCTTAAGCTCCCACAGTAATCATATCTTTTCCCTGTGCTACACATTAAAGGGGGAAAAAAGAGGTTTGATATGAGCATTCTGTATGCTGGTAGAGTCATTCTCTAACATAATCTCTGCACACAAAACTGTTAAATGTAATTAGGAAATTGAAATGAATCTTGATATCGAAACACCTGTACAAAACTGTTAAATGTAATTAGGAAATTGAAGTGAATCTTGATATCGAAATACCTGTATCTGTAGATAGATGTTGTGTGCTGATGATGACAAGAAGGAGTGAAAGGCAAACAAGGGAGATGGCTGTTGGAAAGAAGATGAAGTAAGCTTATCTTCGAGCCTGAAATATGACACAGAAAAGTGCTGATGCCATGGAAAATGAATGAGAAGCCCATGCTTGCAAACCTTGGAACTAATGCAGCTGAGGATGAAGGCTGTGTCTTCGAGGAAGAAGAATCAAATGTCACCCCCAAAAATAAGCAGAGATGGTTGATTGAGTAAGCTTTTGTGCCATGCCATCGATTGAACCCTCGTAGATTGTGTACAATCCATTGTTATATCTCCAACCTCGAATTCCTTACATGTGTGTTGATTGTATCAATTGCATTGATTCCTTGTTGAAGTGATCGAATCAATCGATAGCTCTCGATCGATCCAACTGTGTGTACAGGTCAGATGTTTGGCATCACAGATCGTCCATGTGTTGTTGTTAATCAGATGCCACCTCGAGATATACGTGACCGTCGCACGACTCTTAAAGCGTACATACATATCTCGACAAATCATAGGTCGTCCACGTGTTGTAAATGAGATGCCACTTCACTATGTAGTTCGGGTACCCCGGGCACGAATCTTGAAGTATCGACGAATCATAGAACGTCCATGTTTTGTTAATCAGATGCCACTTCGATATATGGTTAGGGTACCTGGACACGAATCTTGAAGCGCGTTTTTTACATCGACAAATCATAGATCGTCCACGCTTTGTTGATCAGATGCCACTCCAATATATATTAGGGTAACTATGCGCGAATCTTGAAGCGCGTTTATTAAATCGAGAAATCAAAGATCGTCCACGCTTTGTTGATCAGATGCCACTCCAATATGTATTAGGGCAACTGGGCACGAATCTTGAAGCGCGCAGCAGAGGCACCGTGCCTCCTTTTTATTCTCCGTGAGCTGCGCAACGGAGAGGGAGGAGTGGGTGACTAGTGCGCCGTTACCGAGGGCGGGCATGCTTCCTCCCCTTCTCTACCACCTCTTATGCCGATGAGTTCTGCCGTCGGAAGTGAGCGCTCCACGTCCTGGCTTATCTCGGGACTTGACCGCCACCGACCCTCCTCTTCCTCCTTTTGCAGGAGATATAGGGCGCATCCACATCATACTACTTAGCGGTGTCCTCCCTGTGTGTGTGTGTGTGTATGTGTGTGTAATATATATATGTTCAAGAGGCGATGACGATGAAACCTTCCTTGGGGGAGGCGGTGGCGGGGCAGCTCGGATGGCTTTGCCGCTGCTCCGCAGGGCAAGCAACCGCTGCAGCCACTCCTCCAACAGATAACGGATGGTTTGTTCTCCAACCCGTCGGTGATGGATCAAAGGCGAATCCGAGCCTCCCTTTCTTCCTCCTGTTTCCGTCCTTCAAGATCATTCCAATATATTCTTTTTCTCTACAATCTTTCTTCCATTTTCTTTCTTTTGGATCACATTCAGTCTGAAGCTTGATTCTTTCTACGGGTAATCGAGTCAGCATTCCTGCTTCGATTTTAGGTTGTTGATCTATATTTAGGGTTCTTCTTTTTTCAAGATTTCCTTTTTGTTTATGGTGCGGTGTGTGTCTGATTTCCAATTCGTTTAGAATTTCTGGTTTCGAACTCTGCATTTTAATTTTGTGATTGGTTGGTGTGGCTAATAGATGCCTACATTTATAGGGTTTCAATTTATAGTGTTTCATGGATTTGGAATGACCTAAGGCAGGCAAGGAACTTCGAACCCCATTGCTTGCATTACTAGGGTTTCAATCTATAGTATTTCGTGGATTTCGTCGTTCTATTCTTTTTGTTGTGTTGCAACCCCCAAATTTATTCTGATATTATAAGCTACGAATAAAATAATCGAGACTTCAATTCAAGCCGAGAGAGGGTGGCCGTAGCAGAGCCTGACACTGATGAGACGTGTCGGGCTCCTGCTGGAGGTGATGAGTATCCGCTCCTTCTCATAAGGGCTGCCGTATGATACTGTTTATTTAATAAAAATACGACTTTGATGCTCAGATTCGACTGCTGTGCAAATTCCTTCTCTTTTTTTTCTTGAATTTCTGTTTTATTTCAACAAAAGGAAAAGAGCCTTAATGCAAACTAACATTTTCTTTGGGCAATTGCCCAAAATATATCTTCAAGATTTGGGGTTTCCATCTTCACGCTCTACGATGGCTTTATACAATCTTCACGTTTTGATGTCCTGTTTCGTACCCATTTTTTCGGTTCTTCAAGACCTTTTTGTACTTCTTTGCCTTGTGAGTTTCCTGCAAGATCATATTCTTGCAAGATCAGTGTCCGATTTTATGGATATGAACCCTATCATATTCTTTGCCTACTTCCAGTTCTTCAAGACATTTTTTCCCGCAAGATCAAACAGTGTCAGATTTTATGGATATGAACCCTATTCTGCTAAATTCAGTGATTTGTTTTATATTCATATCTACTAGATCATATTCTGCTAATAATTTGGAAGTATATTATTCACATTATTTTATGATTATTCTGGAACCTTTTGTGCATATCTTCTGAATACGCATGATATCAAATGTTGTGTGTAGATGAAAACACTTGTATATGGGTAATATCACCTATAAATGGCTGCATGTTATGTTCCATGCTCAAAGTTTTACCAACAAATGATTATGTGGAGGCTCTAATTTACTTGTTATTACCAGTTTTCCTAGTACATGTTTTTAGCCCTTTTTCAAATTACAACTTTTTTCTCTTTCTTTTTGTTTTTTTTTAATATTTTATAAAGTTTGAGCAATTGTTCCATCAGCCAACTCACTGAAATCCAGCCTTGGCCAGGCCGATGGCCAGTTGGGTTCGATATATATTGTTTGAAAGGCAGCTCATTGGATCTAGGTTAACCCATGGTTATCCTCTTGTCTTTGGATTCCTCTCTCCCTAGGAGTTGGCTGTGGTGGTGGGATTTTTTATGTTTTCTATCCTTTTTTATACGAGGAGGTGGTGATGATTTACTTGGAACGGGCAAGACTTTGTTATTCTGTCTTTGCTGCTGTTTGTTTTACCCTATTGTAGGAACTGTGGTGTTCCAACAAGTGGGTGCTGTAATAAGACTGGCGAGGCAAGACTTGGATGGGCTCTTACTCTGTGAGCAACCAGTTGCAGCCATGTCTTATTTCAGTTAGAAGGAAAAGTCCTGCTTGCTCTAATTGACCCTGACAAACTGTGTTATGGGAGCATGCAAAGAACTGGACATATATATACATATATACATACATATATATTTTCGCCCTTCCTTGTCATACTCAATGTTTGAAAAGATGAGCAAATCTGAGCCTCCTCTGGTCAACATATTTGGTGAACTTTTTGAAGTGGTAAAATAGTTTCAAGATGGGCAAATCTAAGATTATGTACTCCATTGTCATGTTCGGACAGATTTTCAATTCTTAATTACAAATGATGATGGGTAGGGTCCACGCATGAATTTCGTTGTATCTGTTTCCAAACTTAGCTATCTTTTATTATCTATTTTCTGAGATATACCCATGACTAACTACTGAGATACCTAAATCCTCCTTGGCTATCTATTTTCTGTCTTGTACTAATTCCAAACTCAATTTACAGGTATCTTGATGTAGCTTAAGGAGCTTAGCCCTTGCGTATGCACAGAGTACATGAAAAACTCTGACCTGCTGCCATCTAGAAATGGAAATGGGAATATGACGAATTTTCACTCTTTTTGTTAGCAAAGCCTTCTTGAAACTTAACATGTTCCTTTTTGTTAATATTTTTTGTTTTTTTCTTTATACCTGAGCTCATTTTCCATTGTGGTAGATGTCTTTGGTACTAAAGTTGCTCTTTGTGTGAATTTATTCAACTTTAGAACCCCAGAAAGTTGTCTTCTTTACCACATTGTGCTCAGTGTTTGACAGGATCTGCATATCGAGTGTCTGAATTCTCAAACTTACAAACTATTGTGTGCAGAAGAGATGCCAGGAACAAAAGTTCTTTGATGTATAGTCAGTCATCTTTTATATCTTTTCAGAAGCTACAGATTGGATATGGCCTGAACCACACATTCTTTGCCAAGGCAGCTGCTTGGCCACCATACTACTACCGAGGGGAGTTGGCCAGTATATAGTTGCAATAAGACCGAGTCAGCGCAATTCAAAGCCTAAGGCCACTTGTATGCTTCAAATGAAATATGCACTGATGTTTTATCTACTTGAAAGCAGAAATCTCTTTGAATCTGTACATAGTCTCCTGCTTTAGACTACTGGTGATTGGTTTTGCAATTTTCAACATGTATGGAAGATGCTTCATTACATCCATTTCTATGTAGAATGCTGCATGACTTCATCTATTATACTTAAAAATCTCAATAAACTGAACGAGCTGCCCCTGGAATTGTGCTAGCTAGAGATT
>LVTN01000474.1:128197-146571 GCA_001649415.1 Musa itinerans | reverse complement strand
AAAAAGTTATCGGTTCAAACCGAAACTAGAACGCTAGAAGCAATATCAATTCTAAGTTTTCAAAAATCAAAATCATGGATTCTGAAACCGAAGCATGTCACAAAATGTTACATACTCAATTCTTATCCATGAACATCATCACATAAACATCATCTATCTTACTCAAAGAAATAGACTTTCTAGAGCATTAGCTGCAATCTCCGAAAGCAGAAACAATCACAATTATGCATCATCTTGTAAGGAAAAAGTAAGGGTCAGACCCCAAATATTGACCTTGACATGAGACTTGCCTGTAGTCATTACCTGGTTTGACCATGAAACTGCCGATTCACAGAGATACGGATTCTCTCTTTCCATTAAACTCCACTTGCTTGCTTCTACATACAACTCTCCATTCGGCATTCCCATTCCACGTTAAACACGTGCACGAAAACAATCCCAACCGGAAAGGGAAAGACGTTCGTGCCCGCTAAACATCACCCACCACGCGGCATAATTGCTGGCCGGCCAAAAAGACCCGAATAGAAGTCGTCGTAACCTAAATCGATTTCCTATTCCTGCTCTCAACTCGAACGTAAATCGAGACGATGGCATTCTCCATCAGCACAAAAGAAAAAGATTCATGTCAATCTTTCATGATTGACCAGAAAAAGATTCACTATCAATCTTGCATGATATTATGATTTGTGTCACAGAAGCCAACTCTACTCATCCGAGATCGGTTTTTGATGTTTCCTCGGAATTAATGGGAACAAAAAGCATGCACATAAGGTGAGTGTTAAGGAAGAGAGAGAGATGAATGGGGAACTTAAATACTAATTTCCTTGTTGGTTCCTCTTTCTCTGTGCAGTCTTAAATTATATCTACAGGTAACTGTAGACCTGTCGTGCTTGTTTCCTTGGATATGAGATGTGAGATGGCGCAGAATCCTCATCATTCACTACTCTTTCTTTCTTTCCATGTAGACTTCCCGAAGAGAAGCCCTCCTTTTTATTCAACGCCAAGGAGTCGAGCCAAGCGATCCCATCAAACCTAGACTAGACTTCCATGGAAGCACTCGGGTTCGCCGCTGACGCCACTCTCTCTCGGACTTGTTCCGCCCACTCTGATACCCGTGTCGCCAAGGACGAACCTGTCATGGTGTCGGAGGAAGAGGAGAAGCGGCAGGAAGGGATCGGAGAGCAACCCGAGTTCGATGGGAAGCTGTTGGACCTTAGCCTGTCCAACACGGACACGGAGAAGACCACGTCGCCGGGGACGCCAGTGCTTGTGCTCAATCTCATCGAGTCCTTGGGTTCCGTGGAGCCACCGAATCCGGAGTCGCGGGAGTCGGAGCCCCGCGTGTTCTCGTGCAACTACTGCCGTCGGAAGTTCTACAGTTCGCAGGCGTTGGGCGGGCATCAGAACGCGCACAAGCGCGAGCGGTCCCTGGCGAAGAACGGCGGCCGCCTCGGGGGTGCCCGGCTCGGCGACCAATTCAGCCACAGGCTTCCGCCGAGCATGGCGGCGCTGCCACTGCACGCGTTGTACGGCGGGCGGCCTCTGGGCGTTCAGGTGCACTCGATGATACACAAGCCTTACTACGGCACTTCCTCTGGCATCGTGTTACACGAACAGCACCGGCCGACGATGATCATCGACCATCAACATGGCGTCGGCACAAGGACGTCGGTTCTCGTGGAGCGGTTCGACGAGCCTGGGGTAATGACCGGGGACTTCCGATGGGTTGACGCCGGAGACAATGGTTTAGGGAGCAGGAAGGAGGTGCAGATGCTTGACTTGACCTTAAGGCTGTAGAGAGGTGGTGTTAGGAGCTCAGCGGTTGCTTCTTCTTCCTTTCACTTCATCCCCTCCCCCCGGTTCTGGTTCTATCTCTTGTTGAAAGCAATGGTTAATATAGATTGCTTGTTCGGAATGAGGAGCTTCACCGATCAATGACTCTTTTCCTGCTGAATCGTAAACTCCTTTCTGTTTAGGCCATAACATGGAAGAAGAGAGAAGGAAACACAGTATACATCCGATAACAAAGTGGCAAATATGGTCTTTGATCATGCTTACTGATTAAGATGACACTTAATTATCTTGGATAATGCATGCATGCATGTGGTATTATCCAATCCAATGAAAGAAATCTCAAATATCACAATTTTCAGTTTAGATATAAACCTTTCTCTAACATATAATGAAAATTTTGATCTATATATATATGCACCACTAAAGCCTTGTAGTGAACTTTATTCTGCATTGATAATTACAAAGGTATTTTTGCTGTCAATTCTAAATAATAAGTTACTTTTTCTTCTTCTTCACCATTATCTCAAAAACAGTGCTTTAGACAGCACAAAAATGTGGCAATAACCATGGACATGATGGATGTAAAAAATAAGATAGATAAAAAACTTAATTTAATTTCAATCTTCCATGCATTAAGGTAAGTTGAATTTACAGGCCACCACAAGAAATAAAGAGAGAGAGAGAGAGGTGTACAGCATAGTTTTGTTTAACTTCATCCATAAGCAGTTATTTAAGATTATTATAGGCATGTATCCACTATATTGCATTGATTTCAAAGACATAAAGAGCCATTACAACTAGATTAAACTCCTCTGCAGGAAGTTAGCTGGCATCATGGCAAAAGAGAGTAGGCTCAAATGCAAGAAATGCTTAAGTTTCTGAGGGCCAGTTAGGAATAAGAAGGGACCTGCAGGTTGTACTAGTAACAGCAATTACTAAAACTTGCTTTTCCACACAATATCTTAATGCATTTAGGTACTACTTGAAAGGTTCAGGTGAACTATAGGGAATTTGCTTCATCCTTGCATCATTTGATTTGATGCTCCTATTCAATGAGAATCTCCTGTTGGTCTTTATCCTGCTACATCAATAAGCTTTGTTTAGAATCAATCCCCTTTACAACTTACTAATTAATAAAAGAAAAAAAAAGAGGAAAAAAAAAATTGTCTTTTCAAAAGGTCTTTGCAAGTGAGTGGAATCATCAATATTTAATGCTCAGAGATTCTAGAAAGAACAGCTTATGGCTTATAACATGTACGAATTATTCTTTTTATTCTAATAACTAACAAATTTCTTATGGAGAAATATTCTTATGACATGTTGGTTATCAAAGAAAACATATTTGAGCTGTTCTGAATAAGAACTTGTAACGATGTGTACAATGAAATGAAGAGAGGAGTTATTGTACGGTAATAATAGACTATGTTTTGGGCTTTAAGGCCACTAGTGATTGGGCTAACCTAACTCGATTACTGGGCTGCATTACCACATCGGGTTGGACCCGTTGAGAGTCTCTGGAATGGATCAAAGATCTCTCTCAACCTAACCCATACCGAGTCAAACCCGACCGATAGAGACATTTCCACAAACACTTGATGTGCACTGTATAAAAAAAATGTGTACCTTGCTTTGGTTGCGATTCGCACCGATGTCGGTAGCAAAGCGTATCCGTGTTTACAGCGCGTCCGTCATGGCCCACGCCGCCTCTTTCGCTCAGCGGCACAGCCGTCGCCCTCTGACTCATTCCCAGCCTGTCTCTCAATACATAACTGCGTACAGCGTGGGGGATCGAGGAGAGATCCAGAGGCTCGAGAGCGGAAAGGTTTCGTCTGGTGCAGGCGCAACGATGGCCACTGTAGCAGGGCATGCCCTGCTACAGTGCGTCTTCGACCGATGCATCGCCGCCTTCGACACGGAGGTGCGACGCCGGCCATACCACCGCAACTGCGGCTGCGCCTTGCACCGAGCCGGGCAATCCCCGGAGGGCCTCCCCTGCAACGGCCGCGTCTCGTTCCGGATCCATCCATCTGGCGGAGATCTCGCCGCTTCCATGTCGGTCTCCGGCGGGCCGAAGACACAGAGCTGGAAGACGAAGCCCCCACCTTATGCAGCAAAGTGATGTGTCCGAGCCCTTCTATCTATCTATCAATCAATCAAAACCAAACCTTTGCTTTCATCGTTCTTTCTTCCTTTCTTCGTCTCATTCCAAAATCTAAAATGAAGCCGACCAAAAATTTCAGCAACTTTGGTATGAACTTTTTTTGATCCCTTGAAGTGATTTCTGTGGATTGAATCTGTAGCAGGCAGCATTAAACGCCATGTAAATTATTTCTCAAGGAATCAACGATGAATGCTTCATCAAATTCTTTCATCTCAGTACAATTTAGTACCTATAGATCAACACGGGATTTGAACAATGAAGATGTTTCTATCATGCAGATGGCTTCGTATCGTCAACGATTCTTACCCGCTTTTCCAAATTATCCCATTCTTTCATCTGATATACTGTGTGTTTGTCGTGTTATCAAATACAAGCTTAATCGGGGACGGATTATTGTCTAGTTCAGAATCAAGTAGAAGAAATGATTTCATGAAGAAATAATAAAGAAGTTGTACATAATTTTATAGGTATAGAGTTTTCTATTTTGAAATGATAGATATGGTATATAATTAATATTCTTAATTTTGACGATGATTATGAGATAAATATTAACAACTCTAGTATCAACAATATTTATGTCATAAAATCATTTTTTAATATAATTACACTCATTATAGCTATACATTCATCTTTTCAAATTTTAGAAATAAAATTTTAAATTTAAATTTTTTTTAATTTAAAATAGAAAAAAGTTATCGGTTCAAACCGAAACTAGAACGCTAGAAGCAATATCAATTCTAAGTTTTCAAAAATCAAAATGATGGATTCTGAAACCGAAGCATGTCACAAAATGTTACATACTCAATTCTTATCCATGAACATCATCACATAAACATCATCTATCTTACTCAAAGAAATAGACTTTCTAGAGCATTTGCCGGATTGCCGAAGACACAGAGCTGGAAGACGAAGCCCCCACCTTATGCAGCAAAGTGATGTGTCCGAGCCCTTCTATCTATCTATCAATCAATCAAAACCAAACCTTTGCTTTCATCGTTCTTTCTTCCTTTCTTCGTCTCATTCCAAAATCTAAAATGAAGCCGACCAAAAATTTCAGCAACTTTGGTATGAACTTTTTTTGATCCCTTGAAGTGATTTCTGTGGATTGAATCTGTAGCAGGCAGCATTAAACGCCATGTAAATTATTTCTCAAGGAATCAACGATGAATGCTTCATCAAATTCTTTCATCTCAGTACAATTTAGTACCTATAGATCAACACGGGATTTGAACAATGAAGATGTTTCTATCATGCAGATGGCTTCGTATCGTCAACGATTCTTACCCGCTTAGTATATCGTAAACCATTCGCAGACGTAAGTGAAAACCACACACAAAAATATATTTTGTTATAGTGTTTTAATATATTTTTTTATATAGAAATAATATATATATATATATAATATAAAAATAAAAAATATATATATCTAATTCATCCAATGATAAAAATAATTATTTGGTGACAAGACCTCTAAAGTTTTAACGTAAAAAAAAGGAAAAAAAAATATCAGAGAGGATCGATCTTATTGATAAATAATAAAAAAATAGATACATCCTTATTTATAGAGTTTCACCCATAGTTTATTAAACTCTTAATAAATAAATAAATATCAAATAAATTTTTATTGAACTAAATAAACTTAATAAAATATTAATCAAAGCTTAAAAAATAAAGATATCCTAAAAGGCAAATGATATAATATTATCCTAAAAATAAAAACTAACCAAAAAAGAAAAAAAAAATCTTAAACATTACATTGGAGCTTCTACAACTTGCATGCTCTGCCTAAGATGATTCACATGTGTTGTGCTTCTTATGATATGTTAGTAGATCATGACTTTAGTAATTAATACATGTGAGCACACCTAAGAACATGTTTCTATTTGGTGTATCTAACAAATGATTATGGAGCTCCACTCCAAAACAAAAAAGGAAAATTGTGTAGTTGTCGACACCCTTTTGTGTTCCTCAACAGTTCAAAGACAGCCGTCATTTCACTTTGTGGTAGTCCTCGAGAAATCCAGCCGGCAAACCTTACACTTGGTCTCATTGATCTCCTCCCACCATCTTCTCTCCTCCTCATTTTCTTGCACCACCTCTCTCCGCGAACACCTTTCTTAAGTCGGATGGCCAAGCTTCATGGAGATAGAGTAGCAAAAGAGGATTTCGAAGGCCATGAAGAGGAGGAGTTCGGAACAGGAGGTCATTGCCTCAGCTGCTTCTGCCTTCTGTGCCCGCTCGGAAAGCCGGAGAGGGTCGGTTATCGGTCGCTGCCGCATGGAGATTGCACCAAAGTCAAGCGCTGGGAGGGCGGAGGTCAGCGAGCAAAAGACCTCCTCCTCTTGGAGTCCATGGCGAGGATGAGGTGGAGATCTTTGGCGAACAAGGTGATGAGGAGCCGCAACAACATAAAGAGAAGAAAACCTGGTCTCTCTTATGACTCGAGGAGCTACAAGTTGAACTTTGATGATGCTCCTCATGGTTGAATCTATGATCGATACTCATCGCATAGTGTTGATTGATTCTTACAACCACTGGATCTTCTTTTTGTTATTTCACTTGTGTTTCTTTCCATGGCTGTCAGTCGTGCGTTGACCATAAAGATATCTTGAGATGTAGCAGAAGAACTAGCCTTGTAATACATAGAAAGGATATCCTTCAGTCAGTGGTCTTCTGATGATTTCTGCAATCTGATTGCAGGTGTATTTCTTTCTTCATGCATCGTCTCCATGCTCGATTCCCCCCCCACTCCTTTCTTCACAAGATCTCATTGCTTTCTGCTGTGATGGAAGCTGAAGCAAGAAGCTGCCTTAGAGCAAGCCAGTTCGCTTGTGGGTTCCTGACACCATCACCATTCATCTTTCTGTCTTGCCTGTGCAAGAAAACATGTGTTTTCTTGAACTAATATGTGATTCATAGGTTCATCAACGATCAAAATATATAACACAGCTTTAAGATTAGGCATTTATTCGATGGTGCGAGAGAGCGGTGATGGGCTCGTGACCGCTAGCACAGCTTTAAGATTAGAGATCAATTTGATGGGGAGAGAGTGAGCTGATGGGCTGTTTTGGGCGGCCCAAACGAAATCCATCTATAAAACAGAGGGTGCAGCGTTTTTTATCCACCGTTAGATGTGATTTCAACGGTAGATCTAAAGCCTTAAGTCCCCATCATCTCTGTTCCCGATCCCCAATCGCAGATTCCACCCGGGTTTCGCGCCTCCCCCGCTCCTTTCAGCCTTCGTCCGACCTCCATCAGCTAATACCAGACCAGATCACACCACAGGTAGAGCCTCTCTCCCTCCCTCCCTCGCCCCCCGGTAGCTGTAATCTTATTGTTGGGACCTTGTCAACAGATTTGTCATGGAACTTGAGTATGATGTTTGGTTGGGGTTACAATGTTGCATTATAAACATAGTTAAGTGAGAGATCTGGATGCAAGTTGGATGGAATATGATTATATTAGAACCGATAGATTTCAGTGTCTGATCTCTCAATTTTGTACTCAACCGACAGAAATTTTCTTCGTCGCTCGTGTCAGTGCAAGAAGAAATATTTATTTTATGTTATTGATATGATATACGTTGTAATTTCTCTAAATCTTGATCAGGTTGGTGATAGTTGTTGCAAGTTGAAGACTTCGAACGAGTGTTTGGACTTATCGTCCATTTTAGTCATATACTATAGACAATTTGTGGTGTTGATTGGTTCGAGATGGTAGTTGCTTGTTCTTAGCTTTCGATTATAAATTCTCCATCATGATTGAATTTCTTTTTATTGTTTAACACTTTAATATGGACCAATGTTCTTGTTAATCATAATCGTGTAGCATTTTGAGAAGGATTGTGTAGTCTCTCTTGCTTAAAAATGTTTCTTTCCGTTGTTTATGATTCGATGGAATATAAAACTGGCGATACAGTTTGCAAAAATATAGAACTGGTAAGCTTGAATCGACCCGGGATCTAATTCCTGCTTGTTCATATACATAGTTTCTTTACTTTATAGTTATCCTATAAATTATTGTCTAATTTATAAGCTTTTATTCTTGCGTGGAGCTTCTTTTATTTCTCGACAGCATTTGGTTAAGCAAGCATTACCAGTTTCTAGCTCTATGATGATCTTATTCTCAATTTTATAGTTCACTCTATAGCATAACATAGTCAGCCTTTACAAGGCATGCTTATTTATACATGTCTAAATGCTTCTTAGCCTTATCCTGTGAAGGATTTCTGATTTATATGTTAGTATCCATGACTTACAACAATGTACTCAATAATTTGGTACTTCAATTAGTTTTTGCCATTGCAATTGATCTCAGGGCAAATAGTCTTGGTTAGTATCAGAAGTTGGTGAAATACATACAGTGAACATTGTACAATTCAAAATAAAGAATCAACATGGGATCCTGTGGATGAAGTTATTGGATTGTGACTGGTTTTGGATTTCTGTACAAACAGCACTGTCGTGTGTCAAACTTGTGACTGGTTTTGGATTTCTGTACACCAAACCTTCCGATATAACTTAAGAGGGCGCTAACTATGTATATGACGTCGAAAATAGATCGATTTGATATCGTCCTTCAATTCAAACTAGCAAAAACTATGTCTCCTTGCATAATATGGATTCCAAACATTCATGATCTGTATGTGAATGAGTCGAATTGCTTATCCATCAGTGTATTAGAGAACTATCTCTCCAGAGATTGTTACCAATGTTACCTTCAAGTCCAGGGCACAAAATAGGAGTGCTCCAACCAATATTACCTTCTCATGCAGCAAACCTGTGGAATTACATGCTAAACTTTGTTTCTGAAAAATTGAAGTGATTGCTCTATTTTTTTCAGCATTTTGAAGAATGTCTCGCCGCTACGATAGCCGGACAACAATTTTCTCCCCTGAAGGACGCCTCTACCAAGTGGAGTATGCTATGGAGGCCATTGGCAATGCCGGGGCACCACTGGATCTTCTTTTTGTTATTTCACTTGTGTTTCTTTCCATGGCTGTCAGTCGTGCGTTGACCATAAAGATATCTTGAGATGTAGCAGAAGAACTAGCCTTGTAATACATAGAAAGGATATCCTTCAGTCAGTGGTCTTCTGATGATTTCTGCAATCTGATTGCAGGTGTATTTCTTTCTTCATGCATCGTCTCCATGCTCGATTCCCCCCCACTCCTTTCTTCACAAGATCTCATTGCTTTCTGCTGTGATGGAAGCTGAAGCAAGAAGCTGCCTTAGAGCAAGCCAGTTCGCTTGTGGGTTCCTGACACCATCACCATTCATCTTTCTGTCTTGCCTGTGCAAGAAAACATGTGTTTTCTTGAACTAATATGTGATTCATAGGTTCATCAACGATCAAAATATATAACACAGCTTTAAGATTAGGCATTTATTCGATGGTGCGAGAGAGCGGTGATGGGCTCGTGACCGCTAGCACAGCTTTAAGATTAGAGATCTCTATGATGATCTTATTCTCAATTTTATAGTTCACTCTATAGCATAACATAGTCAGCCTTTACAAGGCATGCTTATTTATACATGTCTAAATGCTTATTAGCCTTATATGTTAGTATCCATGACTTACAACAATGTACTCAATAATTTGGTACTTCAATTAGTTTTTGCCATTGCAATTGATCTCAGAGCAAATAGTCTTGGTTAGTATCAGAAGTTGGTGAAATACATACAGTGAACATCGTACAATTCAAAATAAAGAATCAACATGGGAACCTGTGGATGAAGTTATTGGATTGTGACACCAAACAATTTAGTTGTCTGACCCTTATTTTTCTTTTATTTGTAATTATGGCAAACAGCTCTGTCTTGTGTCAAACTTGTGACTGGTTTTGGATTTCTGTACACCAAACCTTCCGATATAACTTAAGAGGGCGCTAACTATGTATATGACGTCGAAAATAGATCGATTTGATATCGTCCTTCAATTCAAACTAGCAAAAACTATGTCTCCTTGCATAATATGGATTCCAAACATTCATGATCTGTATGTGAATGAGTCGAATTGCTTATCCATCGGTGTATTAGAGAACTATCTCTCCAGAGATTGTTACCAATGTTACCTTCAAGTCCAGGGCACAAAATAGGAGTGCTCCAACCAATATTACCTTCTCATGCAGCAAACCTGTGGAATTACATGCTAAACTTTGTTTCTGAAAAATTGAAGTGATTGCTCTATTTTTTTCAGCATTTTGAAGAATGTCTCGCCGCTACGATAGCCGGACAACAATTTTCTCCCCTGAAGGACGCCTCTACCAAGTGGAGTATGCTATGGAGGCCATTGGCAATGCCGGGGCAGCTATTGGCATCCTAGCACGTGATGGTGTTGTCCTGGTTGGCGAGAAGAAGGTCACCTCAAAACTTCTCCAGACATCCCGGTCAACTGAGAAGATGTACAAGATTGATGACCACCTTGCCTGTGCTGTTGCTGGCATCATGTCTGATGCCAACATCCTTATCAACACTGCCCGTGTGCAGGCCCAGCGTTACACCTTTGCCTATCAGGAGCCCATGCCTGTTGAGCAGCTGGTTCAATCACTTTGTGATACCAAGCAGGGCTATACCCAGTTTGGTGGCCTCCGGCCTTTTGGTGTCTCCTTTCTTTTTGCAGGATGGGACAAAAATTTTGGATTCCAGCTGTACATGAGTGACCCTAGCGGCAATTACAGCGGATGGAAGGCAGCAGCAATTGGTGCCAACAACCAGGCAGCACAGTCAATGCTGAAGCAAGACTATAAGGATGAAATTACAAGGGAGGAGGGGGTTCAGCTCGCTTTGAAGGTTCTGAGAAAGACCATGGACAGCACGAGCCTGACATCAGAAAAACTTGAACTGGCAGAGATTTTTCTAGAGCCCACTGGAGAGGTGAAATATCAGGTGTGCAAGCCGGAGCTGCTAGAGAGGTTGCTGGTGAAGTGTGGGGTGACCCAAGCTGCTGCTGAATCCACATAAATTTGTTCCTGGTGCATGCTTTTAGGACCCATTGGAAAATATGTGTAATTTAGCATTTGGAGCATTACTATATACCTGTTTAGAATGGATTGTCATATTTATGTTTTGATGTATAAACTCTCCAAGTTAGACATACTGTGTATTAGAGTAGGAAAAACTGGTATGGTTTCTTTCATGACATTTTACTTCATGCCTATTGAGTTTCTGGTACAACAGGTGCTCTTTTGTTGGCTTTACATGATCAAGGCAAGTTGTAGACATGTGAAAAGAGTGCAATCTGTCGTGGTTATCATTACCTTCACAATAAATCTTCTTATGGAAAATGTACTTCATACTTCATATGTATTGAGAAAGTATATAGCACTGCCAGCTGCAAATGTCTACTCTGCTGGTGGTGCTCCAGACCTGTCTTTGGATAGATCTACATCAATGAGTAGCTTTTAATTGGACCGAGCATAACGAGATGACTATGTCAGCTACATCTAGAAAACAATGACAGTACAAGAAGAGATGGGCACTAACCAATTTGAGGGTGACTGTGGGAGCCATGGCCACAGCAAATGGGTGCTAGAGATCATTTTAAGATGGTGGTATTAATGCTTTCTGGGATTTGTATTGCCTCGGCATGTGCGGTGGATGGAGGAAGAAGGATAACTGATGAACACAGGCCTGCTCATAAGCATTTTATAAAGGTCAATGAGGTAAGATATATTTGCTGATCAAATGTTTTATGTTTCTAAACTGGTGAAACTAATGTTGCAATTTTGTTTCAGGATGATTTAGGAGATGTTTTTGACGGCTGGATCTGTACAAGCAATCTGCTTTTGACCATCCATTGCTCTTAAGATTCATACCATACAGGTTAACATTTTTAATCTTTTTTGGATTAAATGCAATTTTACTGACAAGAATACACATTATGGTGATTCTCAACAATTAAGACAAATATGAGGCACATCCATGTTGTTCCAGTATCTATTTGGTACACCTCAACATATTAAAGGGTAATCAGAAATTTAAATTAAATTAGTAAGTTCTTTGATAAACACCAAATAATTAAAGCACACCATTTTCTTAAGCACTATATGCATGACATTTTAACATTCTTAATTTTTAATTATGAGGTTCATAGTGTGTCTTTAGTGTACAATCAATCTTGTTAATTTATGTATAATAAAAAAGTGGGAATGAGACAGAGAGATTCATTTAAGGCTGATTGACCCCATTACCAGCCAGAGTCTATTTGTTTGTTTTGGTAATGATGGTTCAGGCTTGTACTGGGAAGAAAAATAATAACTTTTCTGATGGAGCAAGCAAGAGTTTTATCAGTTCAGTCATCATCAATTTTAACTTTGTTGGAAACATCTTACATGTTAAAGTGCACAAATAATGGCAAAGGATACAAGCAATTATTGCATTATATTTCACTAATCCATATTTAATTTATTTCTTTGAAAGTTGAGCAGAGTCTTTGGAAATGAAGGACTTGTTGTACAGATGAGATCAACTTCACTTCCAAGATATCATCAGCAGGAATGATGACTGAAAAGCTGTACAGAGGGTATTATTTCAATCATGAGGACTCAAGGAAAACTTTGGAGATGTGCCCATGCCAAATTCCACAGATGGTGCTGTATATGTTTGTGACTTAAAAGGACCTTATACCAATGATATATAAATTGTCTCATGCAGTAAGCAATGAACTTTGTTTGTCAGTATCTTTTAGCAATCTAGGCAACAAACTTAATCCACAAGTGAATTCAGGTATCCAAATTAAGCAGGTCTTTTTAGCTTCTTGTTCCTGAGGATTTTTGACATGTACAAGTCTTGAATTGAGGCAGAACAACATATTATTATTCTTTTTATATATAGATGTGGAGAGTTGTACCAACTCGGATCCGTGGCGCAATGGTAGCGCGTCTGACTCCAGATCAGAAGGTTGCGTGTTCGATTCACGTCGGGTTCAAATCCCCGGCAAAATTTTTGACGCTTCCTTTTTTGTTTGACACGCTCTCTTAGCCGTCCGATGCCAATCAAACGATCGAAGCATCCCCGTTGTGGGGCCCACAATGGTGGCCCATCTCACCCTCCAATAGCGAAGACAGGTAGACGAAGACCGACGCACGCCTCATTTGGCTGAATTCCGCCACCTTAAGAGAAAGATGACCCACTCGACCCGCTTCGCCTCTCTCTCGATTCCACCGTTGTGGGCCCCACGGTGGCGCGATCTCACCCTCCAATCGCGATGCAGGTACGCGTCGTTCGCGTAGAGTTCGTACCTGACTAACGAGCATCGAGACGAATCAACAGAAGCAGCAGAGACTCGACTTAGGTAATGTCATTCCTCATAAGAGTTCAGAGGTCAACATATCATCATCAACATCATCATCATATTCCATCCATATAAGCTTTGTCATACTGAATAGGACAGCAAGCTGAAACCATATCATGTTTGCAGTCTATTATCACCCACCACAGGTTGCATTGCCTTTTTCATGATGGTAGTGGTGGAGAAATAATTGCAGAGATCACATATGGTGGTGGTGTTCTCTTTTCTCTCAAGTCAGCCTACTCCATGGAGGAATCAGCCTACTTTGATTATTACAGGTTCCCACTCTAAACTCTGAACTCTGGTGATACTCCTTCTGTTGATGCTTTTGTACTGCAATTATGGGCCAGCCAGTAGAGTATGACTGTAAACACAGCATCTCTCTCTCTCTCTCTCTCACACAGGAACCCTAAATGGAAACACAACTTGCTTGTTTTACCTGAGGCATGTTTGTTGCCTAGCTGATGGACCACAGCACACACTTCATTGTGCCATAAATGAGAGTTACTCAAACATTCTTGGGGTACAAGATTTGAATAGCAAGTACTTTTTGAAGTAAATAGGGGAAGGAGTCTGCAAACCTACTTGCTACCAACAGTACAAACTAATTCCGTTTGAATTGGAGTCGAACTAAAATAATATTGATCAAGAATTGAAATCGAATCATAACTGAAACTAAATCGATCGAACAAAATTATATATATAAAAAAAATCTAAAATATCAAATGGCTAATTTGAGAGATATTTTAAAAAGTAAATTATTTTTAGTTCGAAATCGAAATCGGAATAACCTCGACGCAATTCAATTCGGATTCCGAATTCAACAAAACCGGAAACCGGGGACCGGACTTGTTGTACAAAAATATCATGAAGAAAAGAAACTCTTGATCTTTGATAGCTTTGGAGAGGTTCTGATACCTGTTGTGCATAGATGTGAAATGAAACAGGAAGAAACAAGCTCATCCCCCTTGCCACTGTTAGGTCAAATATCCCTGCATTAGTTTCCACACTGATGCAGTTGTAAAGGCAGCAAAGCTTTTGTTCTGGCTTAAACCATGCTGAATTCAGCTCTATCTGAATGCAAACTTTGGTCTCCAAAAATCTCCTTTATTATACAACATTACTTTATGAAACTCTTAACATGCAGCAGCTTAATACCACATTTTTAGCTCATTATTGTGAGAGAGATAGATCACACCAAACCAAAAAAAAAAAAAAAAAAATTGAAAAAAATTTCTCAATGAAACAAAAGCATAGAGAAAAAGAAAAAATGATCACCTAAACCACAAACATAAGCAATTTGATGAATGCCATGGTTGTTGGTACAATTAAGAAGCCTACCTACAGTAGTATTATTTAATGAGCCAACAATGGTATGGCCTCCTCAGCTAAGACAAGCTATGATGCACAAGAGGAGACAGCTTTCCCTGTGGCAGGCCATTGGATTCCAAACCCTGCAACCTTTTCGAGCTTTAAGCCTTAAACTATTCAACTCGGATGCACATCACAGATTCCTGCAGCCTCTCCATGGCATGTAGCAACATGACACACACACACACACACACAATAAATGCATATATTTTTGCAGGTCTACTGCCACCTCTATAATATATATGTTCTTTGGAAGAAGCACCCTATCATGAATCTTATAGTATAGCTAAGAAAGCTCTCATGAAATATTATGAGTCAATTCAGATGCAATGCTATTATTAACTAAAAGAATAGCATGCTTACCCTTTACAATGAAAAATATGACTCTGCAGAGATTGTTGAGCAGATTTAGATCGGAAGGCATCTGCAATGGAAACTCAAAGATATTATTATTAGATCAGTATGCATCAAACTCGATACACTTAGGAAAAAGAAATTATTAGGTGTAGTGAAAGCTTTTGGAGGCTTGTCTTGCTATCCAATAAAATGGGAACTAAGCAAAAGCGTTTACAGTGACAGGCATGCCAAAACAATATGCATTTCTGCAAGAAAACAGTGAGTTCTCTGTTGAGGTAGCACAGCAGCTTTTCAGCAGCATTCCATTCAATGAATGAATGGAGGAGGGAGGGGTAGTGTGTGATCAAAGTCAGTCACACAGCAAAATGTGAGACTGAGAGTGGAGGACATGTGAAGGATGATGAACTGGTGGTGGTGATAAAAGTTTTGTGTTGTGTGGGTGGCTCCAATTGCATGTTCTCAAACAACTAAAACCTCCATTGGAGTCTCTATTATTATTTCCCCCCTCCCTCTTCTTTAAGACTTGAAGAGGACCCCACACCATGCAACCTGACACCAACCTAACCCTCAGATTCCTACTGTCCACCATTCAACTGAGAGTTCTGTGGAGGTGACAAGTGCTTTGATTTGTCTCCACTGATGTGAGGAGCTAAGCATCATTAGGTGAAGAAGGGCTGGAGGAGCTCCAAATCTGTGCTGCAACAACACCAACCACAGACTTCCTTCCTTCTCTAGCTTTCTCTACCTGCAGAAAGGAAAAATTTGTGTAAGTTCATGCAACTCATCTTCAACTTTCTTTTCCTATTTCTCAAGCAAAAAACTTGTTTTTATCTCATTTTTGTCCTCCTGAAAATGAAAACAAGTCTGATTTTTGGTTCCCAGGGTGGACTCATTCATTCATTCTGAAATATTTTGGAAGAAGTAGCTCAAAATACATTTTTCTACATCATAAAACAAACAAAAACCTTGCTTTCAAATCTTCTCTTCTCATAAACAAGATCCAACAAAAGGGGAAAGTCATTGAACATCAGTATGATAACATTAAGCAAGAATCACAAGTGTAGTTTTGATTCAAATTCTAGTAGTTTATTGAACTACAACAAATCCCATAGTTCACTGTATCATCAACTGTCATGTTGTCAGACAAAATCCAACCTTTATAAAAGGATTGGAATTGAGATGAAATCTCAAACAAAGCTTGTGGCAGTCCCAGTTTTTTGGGTCCAAAGTGCTTGCGAGAATCACAAGAAAAGGATGGGAATCACCTGACACATATGATTCCCATTTTTTACCACCACCATCCATTTTGATTCAGAAATTGTAGGCAATCAGAACCACCTTAAGAAAGAGCACACAGTTCCAGTAGAGGATAAGCCAGCAAGATGGTATAGAGACTTCTTCATCCAAAGATCACAAAAAGATAAAAGTTTGGCATTACTTTAGCATCATGTTTACAGAACATGTTCTTCCAATATCTCGAAACGATGCTGCAGTCCCTTTTCACTCTCCCACAACAACAAAAGAAAAAGGTTGCCAAGCACATCAGCACCTGAAATGATGCTGGAAAACCATGGAAACACTCAGCTACATCTATTTACTTTTTATCTTATGGCATTCACAATATGCAACTACGATAGGATACGATACGCCGGTCGAAAACTAAGCGGCAGCCACAGTTTCACCACCGTCGGAACTCTCAGAGCCATTGGTCGCCGGGGGAGTATCCTTCGAGGAAGTTAGGGAGCACTTCTCCTTCGGCTCGTCCTGGTTCATGTGCTGCTGCCGGCACTCGAGGCTACAGAATGCGATGTCACCCCTGTGGAAGAAAGATGTAATGGATATACAGCAAAACAGCAATGGTGTAATTAGGATTCTTCGAAACATGATGCCGAAACAAGTACTAAAAAGAATTATGGAAGTACAACTCATGCGAAGTAAGAATAATAGCAGCAAAGATCATTGATCTTCGTTATCCAGCCATCAAGAAATTATCATTGGCATGAAACAAAGTCCCATAGGAGGATCCAAGAGAATTTTAGTCAAGGCTTCCTGTAAACTGTGACCAGAAACTATGAAGATATACAGCGTTTTGTCCTCTAAAGAAACAGTTTGACGAATGAACGCTGAATAGAAGATGTGGATCAGCCTGAAGTTTAAGCATGGAATGACATCAGAAAGGGATCACACAAATCCTAAATCCTACAAAGACATCGGTAATGATTAATAAGGCAAATGGAAAGAACTGCAATCATCCCCTTGCCAAAATCTGCATAAGTAGCACTTGATCGGCCGGTGTTTGCAAGAGGTGGAAGAGCAAAAGACACTGATGAGTGAGGAGCCACTGTTCGAGACAACCTCAAAAGGCAGTAGTACAAGCGAAACATTCCTGAGCTGACCGCAGCAGATCCATCATCTTCGAGCAGGAAGAATCAAGATTAAAGCATCGAAAGAAGAATCTATCAAGCCTGCGCTTCATCGTCTCCATAAACTTCGCCTCAGAATAGGAAAAAAATTGAACCTTTAAGGAGACAAGCAAGATAAAGAGCACTAAATGGACAGATGCACATGCACTCGAGCATCTCCATGGTTTCACAGCAAAATCTCATCAAGATAAGAACACAAAAATTAAAAAGTTGGAATTTTTACAAAGATTCGAGGCGAAAACTCACGAATCGAAGCAATAAATGAACATGCATGAAGAGATCTCGATGTTTCCTCGTCGAGACAGCGAGAAAACCCCCCCAAAAAGATAGATCTTTCGAGGCAGAGAGCCACGGATGGAGCGGAGGAAATACCTATACATGAACGTGTCGCGGCCGGGGCCCAGGCGGCGCTTGCAGAGGCCGCAGGCCATCAAAAAGGAAGCGGTCTCCACCACCGCGAAGTTCCCGGAATTCCTCCTCCGACCCCCGGCCCCGCCGCTCCTCCACAGCGTGGCCTCCGCCGCCCGCCGCTGGTTCCGCTGCTTCTGGAGGAGGTGGGGGTGGCGGCTCTGGTTCTCGGCCCCTACCTGATCGGCGGTCACCTGTCCCTCCACCTCGGCCGCGAACTCCGTCATGCTCGTCGTCCGCCGCATGGTCGGCCGCGGCCGCTTCCTCAGCAGCATCTCTATCCGTCTCCTCGCTGAGAAAGCGCGTGTAGCGGTACGTCCAGAGAGGTGAGCGGAAGCGAGAAGAGGAGGCAGTGAGAAGACCGCAGAGAGCGAAAGGGAAGGGAGGGGTTTGGTGAAGGCAGAAGTGGACGATTAAAAGAGGCGAACTACGAATCTGGACCGTCCGTTGAGATCTCATCATCATTGTTATTGCGTTTGAGAAGTAATCACCAAGTGAGATTATATTAGCGAGTGAGCCCATAAAAAGGCAATTTAATTGGTAGGATGGGATTAAGATTGGGGGGGGGG
>LVTN01000474.1:55006-128036 GCA_001649415.1 Musa itinerans | reverse complement strand
AGGGGGGGGGGGGGGGGGGGATGACAACGAGACATGAATGATGGCATCTACATTCGATTTACTTTTGATTAGCTCAAAATTATGTATATATTTATTTTGTCTATCCAAAAATTAAGGACACAAAGCCATAATTAGACATTAAAAGTGAGATTAATTTCTTGGGATAAAGGAGCCGTGTACTATCGTGGATGGTGACATGCTATCCATCCATGTGTCGTGTTCGTAAAGGAGCACATCATGGTACGGGTCCCACGTGGATTGAAGCCACATGAGGCTCATGTACCAATTATTAGTCAATTTTTAAGATTGTACATATTATTTTATTTTACAATGAAATCCAAGAATGTGATATGTTTGGAGTGAAGATTAGTCAATTTTTTTTTATTTTGATTTTTTAATATGATAGTCCTTCCAATTTTCTAATTTGAGATATACCAAGGAAACCCAATAATAAATTTATTGATGTTGGTGAATTCTAAGAGGTATATCAACTAATTACATCATCCATGCACACCTGTCAATGAATATTAAGGATAATTTATAATATCTAAGACTTACACACATTAAATTATAATTAGTATACAAGTAAAAATATAAAATTATATATATATATATACACATTATCCTCACTTATTGATATGATTTCGTAAATATAAACATGATAAATGGCAGGTTCATGTTTTCAACTTTAAGGTTGAACTACATATTTTTTTAAAATATTATTTTCAGTATTCTATGAAATATTAGTTAAGTATACATAAATATTAATGTCTTCTTTAAATATAATGCAATAAGTTAAAGTATATTAACTGACTTGAAAATGAGATTAAGTTATGGTAATAAGAATATACATAGATTGAATTTCGGTTCATTTTAAGTGAATATTGAATGAGTTTGACCATGATTAAAGTAAGAAAGTTTGAGTCTTAAACATTATGTATATGAAGAATAATAAATTACTTATGCATGAATGAAATAATAAGAATTAAATAAAGATGTAAATAAAAAATATTATATTAAAAATATTGAGATATAAAAGTGAGATTGAATAAGGAGTTTAGACTAAAAATATCATTGTTATCAAACTAAATTAGACTCAATTAAAGTTGTTACATAATTAAAATTATATTAATAAAAGAAGAAAAAAAACTTCAAATTAATGAGATTAAATCCTAGATTCCAAAGTAACATCTTAAGCATCTCTATCCTATTTTAGTCTTATCCTTCTTACCCACTCGATAACCTATGACCCTTTCTCTCTTTCTTTAGTCATTTTCTTAGCTTTTCATGTAACAAAAAATCAAATTTTCCCTTCTTATACTTAAGATTTCAATTTTACACATTACAGGCTGATTTTTTAAATTATTTTTGAGTAACTTAAATATCAAATTTATTTTTTTTTCAATTTTACACGTTATTGATTTTTTAAATTATTTTTTAGTAACTTAAATATCAAATTTTTATTTTTATTTTTAGATATCGACCTCTAACATAAGTTTAATATGAGACTGGTGCATAAAGTTTTTACTATCCCAATATGAGATACTCAAAATCTCCTATTTTCTGAGAAGAGATTCTATTAAATCTAAATTGACCCATTTAAGAATATAATAAACTCTATCCTTTTAATATATTTTAAAAAATTCCTTAAAATTCTATAAGATCTGAAATTGAATGAATATCACATATGTGCACCAACATATGATATTTATAAATTCAAATAGATCCAACTCAGTTTTCACATAATAGAATCGACGTTGATAATTAAATTAGAATGATAGTTTAGCTTTCAAATGATTCAGTTGGAAGTTAAAATTTGACATGTATTTAGTTTTTATGTCTCCTAGTTTATTATAAAATTTTATAATAATTTAATATCCTTTGGTCAATTAGAATAGTGAAATAAATTTTTTTTCGTAGAATTATATGATGATTTAAATGATGCTAACTTGTTCATTTGATTATAGAGTGAATTATTGAGAAATTAATAGTGGAATCAAGATAGATTTTTAGGTTAAGTATAGTTTATTTTATGAGAGATTTTATTAAACTTTTTCTACGAATTATTATAATAAATTATTATAAATCAATAATTCAAGAGGTAGGGTTCTTAATTAAGATATCTCATGACGCTATGCTTCCAATTTGATAGGTGTATCATTAAGAAGCATGGTCTTTTATTGACATCTTTATTTTTTATTTCAATCAAGTAAGTATTAATTTAATTCACTATAAAATAGTGATCGTATAAATTATCATATTTATAATGTATTTTGAAAAACATGTTTTGAATAATATGAATGTTATTAGTTAAATATGAATATATATTTTGTAAGCATAAAAATATATGAATTATGATAAAAATATCTTATATGCATGTATATATACCGACGTGCACTGTAAAAGTGCATGTGTTATCTATGATATACGGTATAAGAGTGTATATATTTTTTATGATATGAAACATGAAAGTGCATGGATATATTACGATATGCAATGCACATATATGTTATGATATGCGATGTGAAAGTGCACGTATATATTATGATATATGGTGTGGAAGTGTACGTATATATTATGATGATGTGCGATGTAGGAGTATATATATTTGTTATGATGTGAGAAGTGAAAGATCATGAATATATTAAGTTTCCTACATGTGCATATAAGTATTTTGAATTATTTTGACATAAAATTTTACTTTTTTATTTTACATATTAGGGTTATACTTGCTAAAAAAGTCATAAGATGATAAATCAATCATTAAATGTCTTATGCTAATGGCTTTCAAATATTATATACATGACATAATGCATGTTAGCATAAATAAAACTATAAAGGCTTTATAGATAAGAATATAAATCATATTTTATAGGTAATAATGTTAGTACCCCACCTAAGTGATTGGGTAGGGAAATGAGAATGAGTACAGATATGGATGATGACCTAGTATATGTAAGTGTATTACTTTTGGACATGTTATGTTTATATTTTTCTTTGGTTAGATGTTATAATTATATATAGATGTTAAAAATACTATGTACATGGGAAACCCTATCATTTTATTTAATAACTTAGCATGTGTTAATTTTAATATTATCTATTTTCTATCGGAGTCCTATCGATAACAGATAACAGTAATAAAAATTGAAATGTGACATTTTACTTTAGTAATACATGTAGGGTGTTACATAATTATTATTAGTTTTTAGAATTATACTTTTAATAAAAAAATATCTAATTATATATCACTATTGGTGATTTTTTTTCATATAACACATATATCTTGTACATAGGGATACTAACTCAACATGACATGATTGTTGCTCAATCATACCGACGATAAATATGACGTTTTACTTTAATAATACATGTAGGGTGTTACATAATTAATATTAATTTTTAGAATTATTTTTTTAATAAAAAAATATCTAATTATATATCACTATTGGTGAATTTTTTTTTCATATAACACATATATCTTGTACATAGGGATACTAACTCAACATGACATGATGGTTGCTCAATCGTACCGACGATAAATGTGACGTTTTACTTTAGTAATACATGTAGGGTGTTACATAATTATTATTAGTTTTTAGAATTATACTTTTAATATAAAAAAATCTAATTATATATCACTATTGGTGATTTTTTTTTTCATATAACACATATATCTTGTGACATGATGCTTGCTCAATCATACCGACGATAAATCTGACGACTCAAGTGGGTGACGAAACGTGAGGGAACTGAGCGTACGACACCTCTTCCAATCGCGACTTAAGTTTTAGCTTGATTCGGAAACGTGCGCACTCGCGGTTTCCTCGTGAATGAATCGGTCGCATCTCTGTCTCGACCGAATGCATCCTCCTTTCGACCTAATCAAAGTCTCAATCCGAGTCATGTCGACTTCGTGTCTTTGCGACACGTCCCGTCGTCCATAATAGTAACGACAAAAACCACACCCTTACGCCCTAAGCAAACTCACCCCACCCACACTTTTTCTTGGTCGCGTTGCAACAAAGATGGGATGGGAGGCAAAACGATAGTTTGCTCTCACCGAGAGGTGATGGTAGCACGACTGCACCACTCGGTTGATTCCATGCTACGAGGAGGGAAGAGAGACTTCGACTTTGCGAAATGTGTCGATGACGATCGTGCACTTTGGCGCTCAATTATTGGTGTTTATTTATTTAAATAAAAAAATCTTAATTTATTTGGTATTTATATATTAATCGGAGTAGGGTTACTTTGGACCCTCTATACAACAATTATAGGCAACATCAATCTACAGCCACCATCATTGATATAACGCATACATACGTCAAATATTGTATAATATGTATATATATAGGCATTTGGATCTGTGATCATCCTGCAGCATGAACATAAACAATCATTTAGTTATACCGGTCCACAAACACAGACTCATATATAGCACAACCTCAACATGATTCAAAGCTCCTTTTGTCATCCCATACCAACAACAGCACAGAAGACTTCACCCGACAGATTTATTTAGTAAAATATCAGATCATACTACGAAATGGATTCGTGCAAATACGTGACGGGACACATCGCAACTCGCAGCAGATCACGGTTCAAAACATAGACATTCTCAAACTATCATGAGAAATGCAAAACACAACACACCAGTACAACAGGGAGACCTTATGTCTGCCACCGCCTGTCGAGCACCCAGTTCTGCACACAGACACCGGATACAGTGCCTATGGACTGACAAAGACGACCAGGACACATACTAAGACAGCAAATCACTCCGATTAAGATTAACGCTGAATTCTCCTCCCTTCATTTTTTCTTTTGGGCTGCTTTGGTAACCTTGGCTCCGGTGGGATCCTTCTTCTCCACGCTTTTGATAACTCCCACGGCAACCGTCTGTCTCATGTCTCTAACAGCAAACCTACCCAGGGGCGAGTACTCGGAGAAAGTCTCAACCACCATCGGCTTTGTCGGAATCATCTTCACCAAACCTGCATCTCCATTCTTGAGGAACTTGGGTTCCTTCTCCAGCTCCTTGCCGGATCGCCTGTCAATCTTGGTCAGAAGCTCCGCAAACTTGACAGCTATGTGACAAGTGTGACAATCAAGAACAGGAGCATAGCCATTCCCAATTTGACCGGGATGATTCATAATGATGACTTGCGAGGTGAAGTTGGCAGCCTCCTTTGCTGGGTCATCCTTGGAATTCGAGGCAACGAAACCTCGCTTCAGGTCCTTTACAGCAACATTCTTGACATTGAAACCAACATTGTCACCGGGTAAGGCCTCCTGAAGGGCCTCATGGTGCATCTCCACAGACTTGACTTCAGTCGTGAGACCTGTAGGACCAAAGGTAACAACCATACCAGGCTTCAGGATTCCAGTCTCGACACGGCCTACAGGCACAGTTCCAATTCCTCCAATCTTGTACACGTCCTGCAGGGGGAGACGAAGGGGCTTGTCCAAGGGTCGCTTGGGCTCTTGGATCAAGTCAAGGGCTTCCAGTAGAGTTGGGCCTTTGTACCAGTCGAGGTTGGTGGATCTCTCAATCATGTTATCGCCTTCAAAACCAGAGATTGGCACGAAAGGAATCTTCTCCGGATTGTAACCAACCTTCTTAAGATAGGACGAAACCTCCTTGACGATTTCATCATACCTTGCCTTGGAATATTTGGGGGTTGTGGCATCCATCTGTCATGAATAGAACAAATGTTAAATAAGCTATCCGATAAAAGAGATCATCATGCATCCAAAGATGCAATCAAACACTAAATTCCTACCTTGTTACAGCAGCAAATCATTTGTCTGACACCAAGAGTGAAAGCGAGAAGTGCATGCTCTCGAGTCTGCCCATCCTTAGAAATTCCAGCTTCAAAACCACCAGTTGTCGAATCAATAATGAGGACAGCACAATCGGCCTGAGAGGTTCCAGTAATCATGTTCTTGATGAAATCACGATGTCCAGGAGCATCAATGACAGTGCAATAGTACTTTGTGGTCTCAAACTTCCACAGAGCGATATCGATGGTGATACCACGTTCACGCTCAGCCTTCAGCTTGTCAAGCACCCACGCATACTTGAATGACCTCTTGTTCATCTCAGCAGCTTCCTTCTCAAACCTCTCGATAACACGCTTGTCGATCCCCCCGAGTTTGTAAATCAGATGTCCAGTTGTTGTCGATTTGCCAGAATCGACATGGCCAATAACCACAATGTTGATGTGAACCTTCTCCTTTCCCATTGCAAGTTTCTTAACTGCAAATAGCATGCACATATATCAGTCACGTTTGTGTCGTTATCAAATCCAAAAATATCCTACATATTTTTTTATAGCATTATAGATTAAGCAAATTACTGCAAAAGAATAATTAGATAGCAAAAATGGCTCCATCGCCGGCAGAAGAGGAGTAAAAAATAATATTGAAACTATAGAGGTTAAAATAGAAAACCCAAATGTTTGATGCTACAATTCATGTCATAATCTTGACTTAAACTAATCAACGTCCCCCAGATATTGTCACAATGAACCGAATTTTTCCAGTAAAATAAGTAATTCCACAACATAGACCATCATCACCAAGTTCAGAATTGTTAATCCATTACCTCCTTCAGTTTACTAGGAATAAAAAAAATAGAAAAAAAAACTTGCCTTTAATCTACAAAGTCCAATGACATCAACAAAATAGTAAAAATTCAAGCACAAACCCTTCTAAAAAGAGCCTCTAAAATGATCTGTAAAGGAAAACTGCAACCCGCGAGCATCGTCCTCCCATTATAGATATTATATTCATATGTTCACACTAAGCAATGAAATCATGGATCCCTAAAGTGAATCACTAAGATCAGTCAAAACCAACAGCGTTTCTCATCCAAAAGTAAGCGTTTCAAATCCCTCCTTTAACATGAGGTTCCACCGGAACGTCTCGGATCTAGGACAGAAACAGGATCACAAATCACGAAAGAAGAGATAATTAGCACAGGGTCAATCAGAAAATTCGAGGCGTCCAAATCGACCAAAGAAAACTCTTAATATTAAAAAAAAAAAAAAAGGCCTCACCACAAAGACCGAGAGAGAGTAGGAGGATGAGAGGAGAGATCGGCGGCGGCTTCCTCGACCACGGATGTCGCGATGAGAGTGGTGTCCGAACCCTAGTGGCTGGATACTTATAGGCTACTCGATTACCAAAACGCCCTTATGCTTCTATGGGAAACGTATGAGCAGAAACGTCATTCCACCGACACATTGGGATACTTGATCCGGATCCGGGTTGGTTTGGCTCCGAATGATGTAGATATCGGTAGGATCTGCGCCGTTGGATCATAATCGGAAGGTTATCGATGGCTTTGGTGTATGTTATGGATATTGGACCAGCACGAAATTATCGGATCACTGTTTAACACTATGTCAGAATATTATCATCGCATGTCGAAGTCAATCTTTCTTAATTGCAGTCAAACAGCATGATTTCCATCAAAACGAAAAATGCACAAAATCTAGCAAACATGATGTCCAATGGTGACCACCACGTAACCGCGACATAATGATCACATGGAGGCGCCATTGTTTGCATGCCAAAGATTTCAAGTTGTAGTCATCATGATGACATCTTTAGACTCATGCATGCATACATATGATGCCTTCTTTACGGCCATATCTACACTTGGGTTTTCGTTTTAGTAAACATACCAACATGAAATTTATGGCACATCACCATCTTTAGACTCATTGCATCCAACTCACCTATTCCTACTGTGTGTGTCTTCTATCTATCACCATTTTTGTATCTTCTCCATTCTCCACATACTCTTATGATCAAAAGCCAATTTTGGCTAGCTACTCGTATTCAAGATCTCACCTTTGGCTGCTGCCCTTGTCAAGATCCCACCTTGGATGCCTGCTCCATGGTGAGTTGACCTCTGGTGTTATGTATATGATAGAATCAAATCAAGGACCATAAGTTCAATATGTGATGTGCACCAGTGGCATTTTCCAATGAATACTTGTGAAGTATATGGACATCAGAAGAACAGAAGCACAAAAGGGTATCTGATGCTGCTCATATTAAAGGCAGATTACTAATATCAAAGAACAAAGTGAGAATATTATCAGCAAAAGATAAGAGGGGATATAAGTTGTCACTCTTCTATCGCCCTTTGTATTTGGAATTGCTGCCTCCAATATTTCCATCTCTGCATCAAGCAATGAGATTGCTAGATTAAATATCACCATACTTGTATACATCCACAAAATAACTGCATATGAAGCATGAAATCCATTATGTGAAGAATCAGCTTCAGCACATTTAGTCCCTAATTATATTGAACTCAAGCTGGGAACCACGAATTCAGGAATTGTTCACTCCTAATGTTGCAATATGAAGAACAATCAATGTTTACTAGACCATGGAGAAAAAGAAAGAATGCAAGCCATCAGCATGGGTGTAACTTGAGAAAGGCAACTGCTTCTGCCAACTGTGTATTACCACAACACAAGGTATGAAGCTGCTTTAACTCGGTTTCAACACATAACTTGGAATCTTGGATTTATCCTTTCCAAAACAACTGAAACATGCACCAAGTGATCCACATTAATGAGGTAAAGGGGAAAAAAATAAAACTACCAAGAAAGCAATGCATACTTGCAACAAGTTGAGTGTTGCCGACAAAGAAATGGCACTTAAGAACGCTTACAATAGTAGCTATTTGGTCATCTTGATGCCTTGTTCACCTCCATCGTTATGGCATCAGCCAATTGTTGTGCATCATACTCCACCCCGAAAAACCTGACAACCTCCATGTTGGGATCTAACAGGTACCTGTCATTACAAGATGTTATATCATCATGTCCATGTTTAGCAGTCACTGATACTCAGCATGACTCCTACCTAAAACTATCAGATTTAGGAGCATTACATGTTGTTTGAAGATTCAACAAGATAATCTTGGCCTTCTTCATCAACTTTCCTAAAGAATACACGATATTCCTGTGCCGCCTGTCTTACAGAGGATACAGGACCTGTTAGTCCTATAATTCTTGGATCAAATTCTGAAATCACACAGAAAAAGAAGTGAGAACTTGAGTACAGCAAAATCACAGAACCATCTGAGGGAGAAAAGGTAAGAGGGATCAAACAATTAACCTTTTAGGTAAGCCTTGACTTGAGCAGGGATGTCACGTTGAGGATCAATGGAGATAAAAACAGGTTTAATCTTGAAATTGTATTCAGACTCTGCTTACAAGTAAATTTCTATCAACAATGATCATCAGCTATGCTATAATACATAATAAGGAAAAAGAGGAAATAAAGTCACATGACAAGCTGATTAGAATACCCACACACTTAACCCCTTATTAGAGAGAGGAATTAACATCTTTCAGTAGACACACATGGATCACTTGTAGATAATGATAATTACAAACCACTAGGCTAAAGCTCAGCTGCAGCATTATTATTTATTCAGGACATTCAAATGGAGGAAGTGTCAAATGTCTGCCCTTTTTTCCTTATCAAATAAAGACGATCAGGCTGAAAATTTCCTTGTTTTATAGTTCTACACATGAAAAAATTTAACAAAAGATCATACATTCTGACAAATCATCCAAGTTGACTGATGATTCTATAGAAATGTTTTTTCACCATAATGACACTTATCACATAACACAGACATTCTACATGGGCCTTATCAGTGACGTCCTACCTCCGGCAAAATTAGACATATTTATCATAAAAAATACAACTAATAAAAAAGTCAGACTTAAGTTGTTTCAAAAAATGTTTTAAAGCTACCAAAAGATATGCAAGAAAAAATTTCACCTAATACTTTAATAACATCAGCCATCTTTTTAACTTCTTCTGGTCCAACATCAGGTGATGAAGTGTACCCAAAATACATGAGTACCCAATTTCCCTGGAAGGTTGATTCAGTAACAGAATTATTTTCAGTATCAAACAACTTGAAGGGCCCTCCAATTGCTGGTCTGTTGACATTATTCCTCTCATAAACAATACTTTGTTCTGAACCTGTCAATAATATGTAGATGAGACAGTTACTGGTAAAATATCTCACTGGAATATCTAAAAAGAAAAAAATAGGGATATAATAAAGACAAGATCCCAACTTTTTCCTTCAAGTTTATCAGTGTCTTACTATATCTATCAACAAGATGCAAGGTCCCAATTAAATATAATAAAGACAAGATCCCAACTTTTTCCTAAAGCCCTTGCTTTAAGTTTATCACTGTCTTACTGTATCTATCAACAAGATGCAAGGTCCCAATTATCTGTGGACGACTGCATAAATCATGTGTTAACTTGTAATAAAGAAGAGTATGCATAATGAATACATTGTTATAGTAGCTTAAGCATACATATTGCTCATTTTATAATGAGTTAAATGTTATGCCACTGATACTTTATTATGTGTTACATTAACTTTTGGTATTGGTCCTTATCTAGTTATTTGGGAGTACTAGTCGCTTAAAATCATTCTGATATAACAATAATGGAAATGTGATGATTGATACAGTAGAATTCATTAGGTTACTTGTTTGGAGTCAATATAGTTCTTGCCCATATTCAAGCAGTATTTTGTGTTTGATAAGAAGTCATGGCCATGGCTCATGTCTGGTTCATTTAATCATTCACTCTCATTAACTATGATGATATCTTTAATAACCTAACAATGTGCCTGTTTTTCTTTCTTTCTTTTTTTTTTTGTTGCAAATGTTGCAATGGAATTTGACTGTAAATCTAAAGCTATCAGATGCACAATCTAAACCAAATAATTTTGCTTCATAAAACCCATTGGATGTCTCAGAAATAATATACATATTGCTCAAGAAGGAAGATAAGTAGAAGATAAGGTCATTATATTTGCATCTAGATTTGCTTCAGCTCTTAAACTGATCAATTATAATGGACGTTCAGATAGCAAAACTTAAATATTGTCATCACAAAAGCAGTCAAGCAAATTTTTTTGGCAGAAAACAACATATCAAAGATTCCTAATAACAAAAAGATTTTTACCTTTTAAGATTGCTCGCTTTTCATCATTATAATGAATATACAGGCCAGTTCCAGCGATCAATAGTACCGCAGTGGGCTGTGAGAAACCCAATACATCAATTCAATCATGATACATCCAACACAAAATAACTATTAAGTATACAAAAAGAGACAAAAAAATGACTTCAGTAACTATCATCATAAACCAAATTGGTACTTTTCTGTCAGCGTACAATAACATAAGCTATCCATGACCGAGAAGCCAATGGCTCATCATCTTCTAAAACTTGTTTTGGTAGCTTATGATTCCTTAAGTTTGATCCATTTGTATAGCACCGAGGTTGGAATTTTTGAGAAGGATAAAACCTACAGCAACATGAACACAGTTAGAAATTTCGAATATGTAATGAATATTTGAGCAAAGAAAGCATAGTCACTAGCAAACTCCCAAACAAATCATTCGCAATATCAATTTATACAAGAATCTGTCACCATTTTTGAGAAGGATAAAACCTACAGCAACATGAGCACCATTAGAAATTTCAAATATGTAATTAATATATGGATGTTCTTGAGCAAATAAAGCATAATCACTAGCAAACTCCCAAACAAATCATTAGCAATATCAATTTATACAAGAATCTGTAACCAGAAGTAAATCTTGCATCTTAGAACCAACAAAACCAGTCATGTTTCATGCAATTATACCCACATCTTAATAAGATGCATCCTCAGCACCATTTTCTCATTCGTGGTTTACCTTGTTCAAAGTTCACCTCATTTGACTTGGAACCTCCGATAGGTGGTACCTGTCTCTTCATTCCAAAAACTTTAGTTGGACATGCCACCATGGTTGACTGCCTACACCAGACATTCATAGAAGGCAATTTCATCAACCGTAGTAGCATGTGCCACCATGGTACAAATGCCTTCTTTAGATATTCATATGTTAATCAAGTTCCATTTACGTTAGTTAAGAAAAGCTGTGATTCCAAATTGAATAACCACAAGAATAGTAAACGAGATCACAAGTGATTATCTCCCCAAGATTGTTTCTGTCATCCTTGCATAGCTTCAAGGTGCACATATCCATGACAAACCTTTTAGCAATATCAAGGAAAAAGATGGGGTACAAATGTACGATATATGTTCCTTGTAGTTTTGCTAATGAATAAATTACTTTGACTAAATATAATAAACCTAGATAAAAATATGGCATGAAGTGCCAGATGTCTTGTTCTTTGTTCTGCCAAAGTACATCATCATGAATCAATGCAGAGTAGAATAGATCATCAAAGAAGACCCTGCAGAACTTGAAGAACCTTCAAAGCTGTCTCACTTCTCTCTTGGAGGCCACTAGTTTGACATCACATGATCACAAGAGCACCTCCCCCAGTTTAGACCTAAATAATGTTACAATCAATGTGATACCATGATTAGTTCCACTTCGGATACAACTACGTGTTTAGATAATTTATATGAAGTCAATACCGACCTTGAAGCACCTTCTCAGTTTTATGTATACATATAATCCTAGCTCATGTGGTTTTTTGGGCTTGGATCAAGAAGACTATAATGTCATAGTAACAATCTCTCAAGGTGTACATGCCACATTAAGACATTATGTAACAGCCCTATTCGGTATGTCCCTCATCAAAGCCCACCCACAATTTAATTATTCCCTTATCAGGCCAACCTGATAGATTTGACTAGTATACGAATTTCTACTCACCCCAAAGGTAGCAAGTTATAACTACTTGTTCCAAACTCTCATGATTAAGATGAGTTCTATTTATGTTAATTAAGCAAAGCTGTGATTCCCAATTGAATGACCCCAACAATTGTAAAGCAAATTGCAAGTGTATATCTTCCTCCAATAGTTTGCTATATCATCCTTGCATAGTTTGGAACTTAGTGCACACATATCCATGACAAACCTTTTAGATTTATAGAGGAAACTGATGGGTTACATATGCACGATAAACCTACCTTTTAGTTTTCTAGTAAATATAATGCTTTGATTAAATATAATAAACCTTGGTAAAAATATGGCATGAAGTGTCAGACAAAAAATACCACTTGTCTTTATATGAAAGTAGATGGTCATGAATCAATGTGGAGTAGAATAAATAAAAAAAGATCCATAGAACTTGATAAATCTCAATCATCTTTCATCTCAAACGCTGTCTCGTGTTGTCTGAAGGCATCTAGTTACACATTGAAAGAGTATCTCCCCCATTTGGGACCTAAATAATCTTGCAATCAATGTGATACCCTGATTAGTGCCACATTGTATATAGTATGGCTTAGATAGTATACGAGTCACTACTGACCTTCAAGCACTTTTTGAATTTTGTGTACACCTTTTTTTCTTTTCTTTTTTTTGGCTATGCCCATGTAGTTCTTTGGCCTAGATCGAACAAATATGATACCAAAGCAACAACCTTTTGAGGTGTATGGACCATATTGGGACTTATCATATGTAGTGCTACTCATGCCAAGAGAAAAACTCGGTGTATTTCTATCCATCCCAAGAGAGGAACTTCTAATTACTCCTTTATGCAGGCTTGGCCCACGTGGTTTTCACATCTAGGTCATGATACATAGTGCATCCCCATGAATTTCCACACTGGCAGGGACAAATAGCGTGGTAAATATAAGCAGCGTGATAGGCAATAACACCTGTGAAAACTCGTATCACCCATATAGACTCTTGACCCGTGCGTGACTTTGAATGGACTCGGCAATGAAATTAGGTAATTACATGTTATTAGCCTCGAATCAGGGGCGGTTTATGACTCTAGCTTACAATGACTCACGACCCACCTCCAAGAAGCACCTTTTGAGTGCTCTTTCTGGACCAAATCGAAGGAATTAACACAAACACATGTCGGGCATTGCAAGCACAACCAATCAAACAAAGTAAGATAGACAAAAAGAAAAGATAAACAGACTAATCACCGAGGTCGCCAGGGAGAAGGACCGGAGACGTTGAGCGCCGAACGAAGCGAGAGGCTGCAGAGCGCGGAACGGATCATGTCGCCGGAGAGAAACCAAAGCTGAAAAGAGAAGCTACCGGCGGAAACACGGGAAGGTGCACCAGTAGAAGAGCTCCTCCATCTAGGGAACAGGACAATGACTCAAAGAGAGAAGAGAGGTATAAGAAGAAGAAGAAGAAGAAGAAGACGCGAAGATTTGAGCTTCTCGGCAACGGCTCGAGCGCTCTCTCTCTCTCTCTCGCTCGCTCGCTCCGCCTCTCCGGGGTCTTAAGGCGTCGCATGGATCCGCAGTCCACCAGAAACCCAATGGTGGAGGCCCAAGATCCACTTTGTCAACGGATCATTTTGTTACGGGACCCGTTAAGGATCCGCATCCGACCCGATCTAAGAAGAGTAAACGGTAAACCATTCGTTTCTCGATCATTCATAATCAGCATCGAATGAAAGATAAACAACATATTGGGAAGATTCAAAACCGACCCGAAAAGCTTAGTGGATGGATCCCGTATCGTTAGACCCGTACCCGAAAAATCACGTTGCTACGGACCAGGTTGGCATGCCATATGATTTCATTGACTCTTCCCTCTCAGGGGCCAAATACATGACTTGGTGCTCAAGACAAGCCTCACTGTTTATATAAGCTATATCGTCATACGATGTGAATACTTTTATTCTTCCCCCAAACACTTTCTAAGGAAAGAAATAAAAGATATTTACATTGAAGATTATGGCTCTAATTTGAATTGATTTCTTTAAGGGAAATCAAAACCTCCAAGGCAAGGCATTCCATTAAGCACAGGGAAGCAGGTTCTCGTGATCAAAGTTCTCAACTTGGGAATATTCTATATGTTTTGAGCTAATTAAATATTAGCTTATAATTAATTATTCTTATTTTTTTTTATTCTTATATTTTTTAAAAGTTACATTAAGATTCATATACTTATGAAAGTGAAATATTTAATCTCGTTTCTCCTCGAGCCATTAAAACTGTGCTGATAGAAATACTGTAGAGTTTTTCATTGAATACATATTAATTTTGTTTCACTTTGATTTATTTCGTGCCATTAAGACTGTGTTGATAGAAATACCGTAGAGTTTTTCATTGAATACGTATTAATTTTATTTCACTTCGATTTATCATTAAGCATACGTAGTATTTTCATCAGTAAAATCGACATCATGAAAAAAAAATTAAACATTTTACTTTCGTAAATATAAATTTTATAATATAATTTTTAAAAATATAAAAATCAAGATATCAAAATAAAAATTTTCAGATAATAATATATAATTAACCTTATTTATTTTCTACGTCGACCAACAGTGGTCAAATGAACTGCGTTAAACTGCTGCATCAGTAGAAGTGTTGCAGCAACTGCTGAGTTCTCCAAATTGCCACAAGTTTTCTGCAGTTCATGCAGAACTCAGTTTAACATAATATTTTAGGATTCTGAAATGTTGTATTCTAATGTAATGAACAGCAGCCTTCTAATTCAAATTTTCCTAATTTAATTGATTTGCTAACTATTGATTTGAAATTTAGAAAATAAATATTTTACCTTCAATTTACTATGAATCATTTAGGTAAATATATTTTTAAAAATAATCATAATTAAATACTAAAACTAATTATTATTTTATTTTAATATCTTTACTTATATGGCTCGTACTAAATAAAAGAAAATGGGGCCTCTCCATAAGGCAAAAAATAATTTAATTTTCGTATTCAATTGATTATTATTTTATTTTAATATCTTTACTTAAATGGCTCATACTAATATATTTATTATCTGAATTTCAAATCACACATTAGGAAATCAATTCAAATAATTTAATTTGGAAAATTCAAATTTAGAAAGGGATGGATAAAAAAAATCCCTTTGATTACATTTAGTAAGGACCAAAAACATTAGAGGAAAAAATATGGAATTTTAAATAATTATATATCATACTATACAAGAAATAACTCCAATATGGAAAAGCTAATTCACTAGCATTTTTCATGCTAAATCTCCCCATACGGAACAGATTAGAAATCCCCATCTGCTTTGGTATTTGGTGAGGACTGTGAGGAACAATATTTATATTCAACATCAGCTTAAGAACATGCATCATCTGTGAGGCAAGCAGCTCGTAAGCGTATGGATATAAGTCCATCAGTGCGACAAGTCAACGCGACTTATCAACCAGTGTGTCTCTCTCACCACCGTACGTTTGTGGTGCATTATCCTCATGATACGATCCATGCCATGACATGGTGTTCGAGTGGGAGCCATGCCATGAATGGTCAATGTGATATGCCAATCAAGGGATTTCGACATGGACCTAACTTGACATGGAGAGAGGGAGTGTGTTAGGCTCCATTGATGGCTACGTATATATGGTATGTCCGAAGATGTTGCATGCTCCAAAAGATAAGGTTCCACTCGACTACAAATGAATTATGCTCAGGTCAGAGTTGGTCATCCCATATGCAAACTGTGTCTGATCCAACAATATGATGAATCAAGTAAATGATGCACATATTTGGAGATAAGTATATACTTCCACTGTTAAGAAAAATATTTTTATTCTTTTCGGAGATACTTGTCGTGGAAGGAAGCCTAAGTTTGACACTTTCTTCTCTCTCTCTCTCTCTCTCTCGCTCGCTTCCAAACCCCATGAAAGATCCATGGTTGTTCTCAAACACTTGCCGGCTTTCAACCAAAAGCTCATCCAATAAGGCAACGAAGCTGAGAACTCTTCTTGCTCATCTCTGCTGCTGTCTTCTAAGGATCCGCTGATATCCCTTTCACTCTTCTCTCTCTCTTCCATTTCTTGTCTGTTTAATGGACTCAGCTAAGAGTAGCAGTCTTCAGCCGTCCGGGGGTGGCGACGATGAGTTTGGTTCTCCCGCCGCTCCTCTATCCGCCTTCTTCCGCTCCAGAACTGCCACCTCGGCCGCCGCCACCTTGCAACCATCACCCTACTACTACGGTGACCACCACTTCGACTCGCTCTACTACCTTGATTCCACCCGTCCTTTCACCAGTTTCCCCTCCACTGTAACCTTTTCCTCCTCACCGCCATCTGCCGCCGTCTCCCATGGCGTTGGCGTTGGCGTCGGTGCATCACCGGCGCAACAACTACCTGACCAGTCTAACGTCGCTGCTGCGACACCTGCGCCGGAACGGAGCTCCAAGAAGCGGTGCAGGGCGTCACGGCGTGCCCCGACGACGGTGCTCACCACCGACGCCTCCAACTTCCGCGCCATGGTGCAAGAACTCACCGGCATCCAGTCCTTCGAGGCCTCCCCCTCCCCTTGCGCCGGCGCTCGCCTTGGCATCTTCCACTCTGCCGCTGCCTCCCGTTCCTACTCTGACCCTCCGTTGCCGGCGTCATCTTTCTTGCTCCCTCGCCCCTTCATGCAGAAGGTCCAGTCTCCTTCCTTCCTTCCCATCTCTTCTACTTCCCCTGCTCATTCTAGCTCCACTGTTACTGCCATTAATAGCATCTCCAATGCCACCACTAGTAGCGATGGACATCGTTCATCCAGCAGCAACAGCTACCAACTACGTTCGTCATCACATATTCTTCTGCAACGAGAAGTATATATGAAGGAGCAACTGCAAGGCGAAGATACGATGGAGGAGATAAAGAAGAGGTGTAGATAGCCAAAGAGGAGGAAGATTGAGTTATTGCTTCTTTCTTTTAGCCAGTACTAGAGCTTTGAACACATCCATTTTTCTCCTATTCTCTGCATGCATCTAAATAGTGCTTTACAATTTCGAAGACATCCAACCTAATTGGTTTTGGTGTTGACACAATGATTAATGTGCTTACCTTAGTTCTTGCCGTAGATCTCCAGTGAGATAGATATCACATGAAGATCATAATAGATGTGGTGGTGCAAGGCAGTAATGAGATATGTATCTCATGTGTACCATGTTCTGATGGAGTGGGAATGATTGGTGAAGATTGTTGAGGCCTCATCACAGACTAAATTGCCTGCTTGCTTCACGCCTGTTTGTGAAGAGCATCAAATGCCTATTTATGCTGTTGTTTTGTGGTCCTAAAATACTTTGGGTTGAACTGTGATGTGATGTGTGTGTGAAATGATGTCAGGTTGCTTGCCGCTCGCAATGTCTTGATCAGAATTAAAAGATAAGTTTCTTTCTTTAAGTCTGAATTAACAGATATTAAAGTCTAAAATAAATTATTAATATATTAATTTATAATAAAATATTAATATAATAATATATATAATTTAAGTTAATAATAATAATAATAATAATAATAATATTTCTTGTTCCCTTCGGTGACCTCGCAGCGCAAGTCGTCAGTGCAGGAGCAGCACCAACAAGTGCTGCAAGCGAGGACGCCTCCACTGCCGGCAGTCACGCCGGAGCAGAGGCACGCTTTTGCTCTGCCCGTGGCCTCGATGGCAATGGAGAAGGCGACGACTGCGATAGCGCAAGCGGTTAAGAAGGTGGTTTGTCTCATCAGGCCTTCTGCTAGCTTCGTCAAGGAGCATTACGTCGCCATCGTCATCCAAACTGCCTTCGAGGTTACTTGGTATATGACTCTTCGCACTCTCTCCCTTTCCTTTTCTTCTGGAATCCAGGGATAGCTCTAAGGGAGGCTTGGGTTCGGGCGTGCAGTGGAAGGCGAGGATGGTGCTGCAGGCTTTGAAGGGGCTCGTGAAGCTGCAGGCATTGGTGAGGGGGCACAACGTCCGGAAGCAAGCCAACATGACGTCGCGATGCATGCAAGCGCTAGTGAGAGTGCAGGCGAGCGTGAGAGACCAACGCATGCGGCTGGCGCAGGAGTTGTCGGCAGCGGTTTCTCGCGGTAGCAACAAGTCCTCCTTCAACTGCTACACCTCCTTCTGGGAGTCCAAGTGCCTCCAGGAGCTCGCAGAGAGGAGATCCATGGTAACTAACATGTCCCTGAGAAAAACAAAGCTTTCTTTTCTCGTTATGTGTGTCTTCCTTATTTGGTGGAATGAGCAGTCGAGGGACGGGAGTAACTTCGCGGTTGACTGGGACGATCGCCCGAGGACAATGGAGGAGATCCAAGCGATGTTGCAGGTTCGGAAGGAGGCTACTCTCAAACGAGAAAGAGTGCTCTTCGACGCCTTCTCTAATCAAGTAAGCTCAAAAAAGCTGGTTTCTTCCTCTCCCATCATATCATAGGAACACTGCTTGCTTCCCCTGGTTTCCTCTGTAATGTGACTGACATCGAGTCTTTGGCCCATCGGAAAGCTCTGGAGATCGGACCGGAACCCCTCTCCCTTGCTCGACGAAGAAGTGGACGGCGAGGTGGCGTCGGTGGAAGAGAAGAGGCCGCACCGGTGGATGGATCGCTGGATCGCGTCAAGGTCCTCTTTCGATAACAGAGTCAGCAGCAGGGCGAGAGCCTCCACCGACTATCGGGATCCCATCAAGACCTTAGAGATCGACATTGCTCGACCCTTCTCTTACTCCGCGCATGCCAATCCCCACCGCTGCAGCCCGTCGGACAGCACCCCTCCTCCCCCCTCCACCACACCCACCTCTACGACTACTAAGCCTATTCACCTGCTACTCCCTCGCCCTCCAAGATGTGACCTCTGCAAGTCCACTCCGCTAGCCCCCATTGCGGCCGGGAGGACCAGACTCTTTCCACCATCCAGACGCTGAACTACCACAACCACGCGACGACATCGTCGTCATCGTCGCGGCAGCACCACCTCGTGCCGTTGGGGGCTGCAGTGCCAAACTACATAGCAACGACGGAGTCTGCGAAGGTGCGGGTGCGGTTGCAGAGCACACTAAAGCAGTATCCGGGGAAGCCGGACCGGGATCAGGGCGGTTCCGCCAAGAAGCGCCTCTCGTTCCCGGTGCTCGACCCGCAAGGGTGCTCGCGAAACTTACGGAGCCCGAGCTCCAAGAGCGTGGCGGGGTGGTCCCCCTCCTCGTGATCGAGAGCATTGGGCTTATTATTATTATTTTTTAACTTAAATTATACATATTAGTATATTCATATTTTATTATAAATTAATATGTCATGTAAATAAATTCTAACGTATATTAAATCGAGCTTAAATATTATATTTTTAAAAATATATAAATTATTTTAGATATAAATAAATCATTAGGACTTAAGAATTAAATTACGTGAGTTAAAATAAACCTTAACATCTTTTCTGTTGATATAAAGGTGGCTTGGTTTGCTCGGAGTTCATTTATTAAAATATTTCAATGATGAATTTTTGAAAAAAAAAATTAGAGCATTTGAAGTTTTAAAAATTTCGAAACAACGTTCTTATCTTTTAAAATGATAAAAATATCCTTATTGAACCAACAAAAACTGAAAAATAAATCGATTTAATATAAATTGAATCTTAATACTATAGCCTTCTTTCTCGGAGGATGTCACGAGGTGTATGACTTTATATCCGATGCATGTATTTACTTTTGTAGTTTCATCTCTAGTTTTATTCATATTTAGGGTTAAAATTTGGTCCAAAAAAGATATTTCTTAATATCTTATAACTTGATTTTTGGTTTGACTCTTAAAATCATAGTATCGATCTCAAGGAATGATCCAAATAATATTATTTTTTTCAGAAAAAGCTTCCAGTTGCAATCAAATAGATGTATATAATATATTTTTATAATTTAATTTTTTATATTTCTCTTTTTTTAGAATATGTGTATTTTATGATTTTAAATTTTTTTATCATATTTTCTTATTTTTACTAAAATATGATGTGTTTATAGAATAGTTTTTAACATTTAATCTTCTAAAAATCAGAGTATCAACCTCAAAAACTGATCCAAATGCTTTAGAACAAAATATGATGGACCATTAAAATGACTTTTCTAATTTAGAGAATTATTTCAATATTTTCTGATTTATGTAGAATTTTGTAGAATTTGTGTCTTTTAGAATTTCTTAATATTTTTTTCTATTTTTACCAAAGTATTATGTATTTAAGTAATTTTTTTAAATACTTGAGCTTCTAAATTTGTCCTAAAGCTATCATAAAAAAATAATTCAAAAAGTCAACTTTTAGTATTTGATATTCTGATTTTAATTTGACCTCAAAATCAAGATATCTACATCAAAAAATGATTCAAATACTTCTAAAATAATTCTAAAAAATGATTCAAATACTTCTAAAATTATAGGATAGCTTTTAATTGCAAATAGATGAACTTTTAAAATAATTTATCTAATTTTGATAATTATTTTAATACTTTTAAATTTATTCAAAATTTATGCATTTGTTGTTTTTGAATTTTCTTCACATATTTCTTATTTTCACCCAAATATGATGCATTTGTGTAATTTTTTAACATTTTGAGTTTTTAAATATATTCTAAAGCTATGGTAAAAAATTGGTCCAAAAAAAAAAAAAAATCAACTATTAGCATTCAATATCCTGATTTTGGTATGACTGCAAAATCAAAGTATCAACATCAAAGAATGGCTTAAATGCTTTAAAATTTGAAGGACAACTTTTAATTGAAATTAGATGGACCTCTATAGACTGTTAAACCAATAATCGAAGGACAACTTTTTTATTTATATATAAACCCATTTTATTATATATAAATAACTATTAAACCCCTTTTTTTGAAAAACTATTCTGAGCGAGAAACCATTTTATTATATATAATTATTATAATTATATATAATAATTATAATATTCAAATAATTAAAAGACAAAGAAAGATAAGACGTATGAAAGAGCAACTCTTAACCTTGTGGTCATGAGTTCGATCGTGCCTGTGGGTGTTTTTTTTATTCGTCCGGTCAAATAGTAACCTTAAAACCAAGGTCTATTATATCGACGTGTACTATCCGACATGGGTGGTATGTATCGGTCCGACAGGTTATCGGTACACGGATCGCCCATAACCGATCCGTGTACCAATAACCTGTTATAGTGCCATAATACTGTAGCACTATAATAGTATACTGTAGTATTGTAACAGTGCACTGTAACATTGCTATAGTGCTCGGTACACCCGTATCATATCGAGCCCAGATCAAAACTTCTGTACGATACGGTATTACGGACCTTACTTAAAACAACCAAAAACTTGAAAGTTATTATAGAGAAAAGACAAACTATGAATCTTTAAAACGACAAATCATTATCCTTGGAAAAAAAAAAAGGGGAATACTTAGTGTTGTGAATTGATACGTTAGCAGTATTTTATAAATGAAATAAAAAAAAAACACTTTAATGTGGACAATTTATATGTATGATTGTGTCTAGACATATCAATTAATGAGTGGCACCAAATATTCCTGCATGTAACGGAGCTGTTACAGGGCCATGCACCGACATTTGGTTCCTCTTACCTAACTGTTAGGCCGCGACAACCCATCTTGTGTCTCCGCTCCCTTTCGGCATCCATCTTGTTCGTGTCCCGTATCTGCACGAGTTGCTCCGCGCCAACTTCATGTTCCCGCTACGTGGTGGTGCCTCCACAGAGCTCCACGCGTCGTCGAGCCTCTCGCAACGCGTGGTAACACGATAACCATCTCCTCTCCGTCGCTCCACACAAAGCAGCGGGCCCCGCTCCACCCCACCCCGCCGAGCCATCTCCGCCACGAATAGCCGCACGCTTCCTAAACCGTTATTTGGTTTGTAACAGTAAGTCACATAATTATCTGTGGATTTTATTTGTTTTGCTTGTTAATCAGTTGTAAACAGTTACATAACGTCGTGGATAAAGTTACAGATGTATTAAGTCGCAGTGAAGCAAATCTTATGGGAAAGAAGAGCTATCACAAGGCCATGCACCAACATTAGCTCAAGTTGGTTCCTCTTACCCAACTGTTAGGCCGTGCCAACCCACTTTTCTCGTGTCTCCGCCCCCTTCCGGTACCCGTCTCGTTCGTGTCCCATATCCGCACGAGTTGCTCCGCGCCAACTTCGTGTTCGCGCTACGTGGTGCCTCCACAGACCTCCACGCGTCGTCGAGCCTCTCTCGACGCTGTGGTAACACGATAACCATCTCCTCTCCGCCGGTCCACACAAAGCATCCGGCCCCGCAACGCGGCCCCGAGCCATCTCCGCCACGAATTCCAGCTCCGGTCTCTGACGAAGAGATCCGGTCACGGATATACCTCGCGCGTAGCAGCACGATTCTTACACCGTTATTTGGTTTGTAACGTTGAGGATTTTACTTATTTCGCTTGTTAATGTGATGTAAATAGTTACAGATCGGACTGAAGTTATCGATCAGCGGTATGATTTCCCACATGAAATCACCAAAACTCTCGCGCATATTTTGCCGGTTTAGATTTAAAACGGAACCGTTACGTACGTTATCATTGTAACAGATGTGACGCGACCCACGAGAGGCGGCGGTGGACCGGCACGTGGCGGAGGTCGGGGAGGCGCTGCGCCAATGGGCAACCGGCAACGGATCGGATCCCGTACCATTCGCCTCAGCCGTGAGTTGCGACCTGGCGGGGCCCGCTGGTTTCCGGCTGCGTCGCCACGCACCCACAGCGGGACCCGCTGCCGCCCTCGTTTAGAGCGTCGGGATACATAAAATAAGTTCTCACCCAATTTTTGCTCTTCTATCCCGGTAAAAGAATTCGTTCCTGGACGTCGACCAGAGGAGAAGAAGTCTCTAGAGACACAGAGAGAGAGAGAGAGAGAGGAGGCAGCCAACCCAGATACAGTACAGCTTCTTTTTAAGGTTGGGGTTTCTGGTTCCGTTCTTCTTCGGTAGATGATTCCTGGTTCTTGAGATCTTGAGGTGGACAGGGAGGGGATTCATGAGGTCTCTGTTGATCCGAGTTTGAGTTTCTATTTGATATCTGAATCTTTTTTTCTTTCATGTTCAGGGTTTCTGGTCCCGCTCTTCTCCATGAGTCCTGGTTCTTGAGTTCTTGAGGTATCTGTTGATCTGAGGTTTGTGATTCTTTTGAGTGGTCATTTCTTTCTTTTCTTGATATGGCGTATTTAGGAGGGTGGGTTGTTTGTTCTTGCGGTCTAACTATAGAGTGTCGATTTTGCAGGGAGAATTGGATTTAAGGGGATTTGACGGGCTCCGGCTGAAGGATGGCAGATTGGAACGAGCGCGAGGTATATTTTCTTACACTCGAATTTATAGTCGATTTTTGTTTTGTTTTATTTTATTTATTGCCTTTTTTTCTTGTGGATTTCTTGTAATATGCTATTTATCATTTTTCGGGTATATAAGGTAGTAATTGATGCTAGAATCTCTCTCTCTCTCACCACACTTTGAGATCGGCACCTTCTCGGTAGACTTCATAGTTAGGTGTTTAGTTTCTTCGGGTACATAAGGTAGTAATTGATGCTAGATTCTCTTTTTCTGATACCACACTTTGAGATCGACAACTCTTGGCAGATTTCATAGTTAGGTTTTTGGATTCTTCATGATTCAGTTACATCTGTCCACAACGATGTGTTTTTAGCTGTGGGGATGGGTTTTTATCATGTTGCGTTATCTAATTTTCTTTGAATGAAGGCATTCATTTGGATTTGAGCGATTTGTTAGGTGTAGTTGATGCTTAGTCTTGTATATGCAAGCTTTGGGAACATAATCCCTTGCGTCAATATCCTGCCAACTGGCCAAGCCATAAACAAGAGAACTGCATACAACTGGATGAAAGAAAAACGGCCTTGATGAACACTAAAAGTAATAGAGAGATTTGAAACACTTTGTAGAATGGTCTGCGTTTGTGTGGGAGCTGGAGACTCATTGTATCATGCAAAGTTGTTTTAGGCTGTTGCTAGTGATGGTTACAGTTCTCAAGGCAGCCGCGAGGAAAATTTCTTTATGAAATGAAATGCCAGCACGAAGAACTCCAAGCATTCAACCAACCATGAATGGTTAGAACCAACATCTCAGAAAAAGAATTTTCACTTGAACCACTGTTCTCAAAAACTGTCTTGTTCCTCATGTGCCACAAGACCATCATAGAGCTATAGCAAGCGTATTTTACACTTTCCAACAAGTCCGGGGTTTGTATTGTGATAGCCAAGTGGACATGCAATAATTCAAGTAGGCAGGGTGATAAGACCCTGGGGTTTTATCATAAAAGAAAGGGGAGAAAAGGGGGTGATCACTTCGAGGGGATCGGCCTCCTAGGGTTTGTCAGAAGACTGGAATAATATTTCATTGATTGTTGAAAAGAAACAGATACATCCCTATTTATAGAGTTTCACTTAGAGTCATCCAGGACGTGGACTCTTAAATAATAAATAAATATCAAATAAATCCCTATCCAATTTTTACTAAACTAGACAAACTTAATAAAACATTATTAAAAACTCAGAAAATAAAGGGATCCTAACAATTCCTCCCCCTTCAAATCAATCTTGTCCTCCAGGCTGAGTAGCATTAAACTCGGAGAGCTTTTCTTTTAGCACTTCAGACATAGGGTATTTGCGGCGCATCACAACCTGTTGATCAAGTAAGTACGGTCTCCATTTCTTGATAGTGTAAGCAATAGGTTGGCCTTTTGGTGTAGTAGTCATTGCAGTTTTTTGAAGAACCCTCTCCATCCGATGGTTAGTGGCAGTTGTGACTTTATTTCTACGTCGTCCCTTTAGGATTATCTACTTTCCATTAATAAAAAATTTCATGGTTAGTTTAGAAAAATTTCAAGAAATGTCATCCAGGGTTGATAGTCATTCAATTCCAAGCAACACTTCAAAGTCTTTCAAGGGTAGCAAAAAGAAGTCCACGAGTAACTCTTGGCCCTGTATAATCAATTTTATCTTCAAACATTCGTCCATTAGCGACCTTTACTTCGAATTTGTTGTTAAAATTCGTCCATCAGTGACCTTTACTTCGAATTTGTCACAACCTTCAATGCGGTAGTCCAATCGGTCAGCAACCTTACTGTTCATAAAATTGTTAGTGCTACCAGTATCAATCAAAACTGTAACACGCTGATATTCTAAAGTTCCTCCAACTTTCATAGTTTGCTGGTTGGAGTAGCCGACTAATGCATGCACTGTATATATGATAGGTTTGACATCTTCATCAGAATCCATACCTTCATGATCAGAGTCCACATTGTTAGCTTTCGGTTCCTCCCCAATTGGTTCAATCATCAGATGTTGCCCCTGTTTACATCGGTGCTCCCTACTCCACTTTTCATCATAGTGCTAGCACAAACCCTTCGTTGATCTTTCCTTGAGTTCTTCTCGGGTTAGTCTTCAAGTGTTAGGGTTTCGACGAGGAATAGATGGGGTGGGTGGCTTGCTGATCATCTGTTTGTTGTCACTTCTGTTTCGACGATTTTCCCTGCTGATTATTTCCTCATGCAAACGTGCAAATGAGGTTGCAGTTGTCATAGTACGGGGTTGGCGAGCTTTGACTTCACACCGGATATCTAGATTAAGTCCTTCAATAAATGTTCCCACCAGTTGTCGTTTGGACCAGTCTCTTGCTTGATTTGACAATCATTCAAATTTGCTCTGATATTCTAGCACTGTAGAAATTTGATGAATTTTAGCAAGCTGCCTATCAAAATTCTCATATTTAAATGGTTCAAAGCGAACGAGAAGCCCTCTCTTGAATTGCTCCGATGAGGGAACCCTATGACAAGTTTCATACCAATCATACCATTGTATTGCATCTTCATCTAGTTGGATTGAAACTATTTCCACCTTGGATTCTTCTGGAGTAATGTGAAAATGGAAAATTTTTTCTGCTCTAGAGATCCAATCGGTCGGATCTCCATCTTCCCATCTTGGGAATTCTACCTTTATGCGTGGATAGCTTGTGTTTTATTCTTGGTTTCTTTTTCCTATGTCTCCAGATCAGTTCAATGTAAGACTTGAAGTTTCATCTTGTTGAAACTTGCTAGAGCTCTCCAATAGACTTTTTTTAAAATCGTTAAGGGTTTCTTGCAGCCGGTTCTCAATTATGGTTTCCAAGGCTTCTAATTGGGCTTTCACTGAGTTGTCAGTAGCCATTGCATAAGACTACAGATCTGTAATCTCCAACTCCTGTTTCTGGTGTTGGTTCAAAGGCATTGGTACTGCACTATCCGGTGCGGCTGCTGTGAAGTTTGGCCTGAGGTAGCATTGAGGGCGTAAGAGAATGCGAAGCTACCGAGGAAGCAGACGCCGAGGGCAACGTAAAGGCTTGCTACGGTCGCTGCGAGGAAAGGTTGCAGCCTTGTTTCTGTCGCTGTATGGGGTGCGAGCGCCGAGGGATCGCGAGCGGTCGAGGGCCGAGGCTGTGGGGCTGGAAGGCGGCGGCGTCGGCGTGGGGAGCGCCCGAGGGCGGCTATGGCTGTTGTGACCCAAGGGGAGTGATCGCTTAGGCTAGGAAGGAGACGATAGTGCGGCTGTGGGGGCTGGAAGGCGGCAGTGTCAGCGTGGGGAGCGACGAGGGGGGTGGTTCGCTGGCCGGGAAGCAACGACGACGACCCTTTATCGCTCGAGTAGGATGGGGTGTGGCTACCGTCACGCTGCTCTCGGCTGGGAGGCGCGTTGCTGAGGGTTGGGATGGTCCGCCGAGGGTAGGAGATGCTAGCAGCGTCATCTCCGGCGGAGGCGCGACTGAGGCGACTGTAGAGATGCCGAAGACCGCGGCTGGGAAACAGAGGCGGTGGCCCTTTCTCGCTCGAGCGGGATGGGGCGCAACTGCCCTCACGTTGCTCTCGGCTGGGAGGCGCACTACTGAGGGCTGGGATGGTTTGTCGAGGGTAGGAGATGTTGGCAGCACTGTCTCCGGTGGAGGCGCAACTAAGGCGGCTGTAGAGATGCCGTGGATAGCGGCTGCGAAACAGAGGCGGTGGCCCTTTCTCGCTCGAGCAGGATGGGGGTGGTCCACTGTCCGGGAAACAACGACTGCGATGGTCATTGGTCAGGAAGCAGCAGCCCTTTCTCGTGGCGGCAATGGTCGAGGGGACCGGCCTGATCATTTCGAGGGGATCGGTCTCTTAGGGTTTGTTAGAAGACTGGAATAATATTTCATTGATTGTTGAAAAGAAATAGATACATTCCTATATATAGAGTTCCACCTAGAGTCATTTAGGACTTCGACTCTTAAATAATAAATAAATATCAAATAAATCCGTGTCCAATTCTTACTGAACTAGACAAACTCAATAAAACATTATTTAAAGCTCAGAAAATAAAAGGATCATAACACAAGGTGACATCAAATGCCTTAGTTGGAAACACAATCCCTCCAATGAATTATAACAAAAGGGCAGATAAGAGTAAGTGATCATCAGTCTCTGTAGCTGAATGGAAAAATGAATCGACATGTAAATGCAAGGAAGTTTTGCTTCTTCAGTATACAACTATGAGCAGCTAACGATGTAAAGATGACACACTTGCATGGGATCTTTTAGCCAAAAATTCTTGCCAGAGGAAGGACCAACCTTTTTGAAAAGCACAGAAGGATTTAAAAGAGAAATATTGACTCATTGTCCATCTGCACTGGATAATATCAAGAGTAGCTGCGGTTGCAGAATAGATGACCTTGGGACTGAGTCCACAGTAAATAGATTTGAGAGATATCCCCAAGTAAGATGCCGGCCATCCTGAACCACTTTGGAAGAGATTCGGCAGCTGGTATTTGTTACTAGACTGAAGATGTCACTATGTTTCTCTTCCAATGTGAACAACACAATAGGTACTACCTTGAAAGTTATCAACCAGTCTTTGCATGTTCCTTGGGAATGGTATGAATAGGAGGCAACAAACAGTCAGGGTGACGAATGCTTGTTATGGAAAGTTTCATTTTCTAAAGATAAAAAAAGGGCTTAACCTAGTGCGCTAGACTTTTGGCAACGCAGGGCCTAGGGAGGGTTATTATATGCAACTTTACTTTATTATAATGAACAAGAATATTTTATTCCAAGGAACATATGTTTTAGCCATTTTTCAACCTTCCGCATGTGCCTCCTTTGGCAACTTTTTAAAAATTTTACAGTTCATTTAGTCTTCGGACTAGTACGGTGACCTGCCTTTTTATTTGCTATATCCTGCAATAGAAACAGAAGTGTGAACAAATCAGCAAGCATCGTGTGAGAGAACTTAACCATTGGCATGATAATTACTCAAATGGTTCCAATTTTAAAACCTAGCATGCTATGAAATTTAAAATAATGGTGGTTGTGTTTATTTTGTGCTATTTGGCTTTCCCCTTGTTCCTGGCTGACAATCATATTTTTGCGTCTCTTGGAAAATGACATTATTTTCAATTTCACCAGCCCCTTGTACACACACACACACACACACATAGAAGCCATGGTGTCCTGAATGCAAGTGGTATAGTTTGGTTGAGTTTTGTTTGTGCACCTAATATCTTTGATGTTTCCCCTTTTGCATCTGTGGGAGAGAGAGAGGAACACTGAAGATTATAATTGCATGGTCTTTTAAGAGTTCTGACCTTTTGTGGTGGCCGAAATTCACCGAAATGCTCTCTTCACAAGGGAGAAAAGGATAAGACTGGAGTCATTTTATGCATTGTTTCTTACTTGAAAAAGAGAAAAAAAAAGGAACAAATGAAAAGTGGGATCATTTTGCTTTATAAATATCTTCCACATTGTTTCTTACTTGAAAAAGAGAAAAAAAAGGAACAAATGAAAAGTGGGAACATTTTGCTTTATGAATATCTTCCCTGAAGTGATGATTTTAATATGCTAGTTGACATGAGGCACACATTTTCCTTTTGTCTCCTTTTTGAAGCAAGACAAAATAGATCATCCATGAATCATGCCTCACTCTTTTTGAAAGTCAATTATTTGTTAGTTTTGAGTTATTCTTCTGCTGTCATAAACAAATTGAACCTTATCTACAGATTACAGTGGTAACTTTTTATATGGCTTTTAATTGACCATCCAGATTGAGGATATTGTTTTTGGAAAATTTGGCAAAAACGATGACCAAAGAGTGGCCCACCGACATGGTAGACCAGTCAAAGAGTCTCTGGCTTCGGGTGATATTCTTGTCACTGGAACAAGTGAAGATAGCATAGTGTCCAAGACTAACGGCGTTTGGAGAAAAGAAGGGACAAACATTTGCCCTTTGGAAATTGGAAACTCCAGGATTGTTGCAGGTTTGTTGCCTCATGCTATAAAAATAACTTGTCAGCCTCACATGATCCTTTGTCTGTACCTTTTCAACTCCTGGGAATCGTCAAATTCCTGACAACTTCAAACAACGCATTGTAGGTTTAGACAGCAACACGTGCAGCACAAGCTATTCTATTGGTGCAAGTAGGGGCACTGTAGAAGAGATCGGCATCTGCCAACTGTCATTTGATAATAATACTACAGCTGATTCTAAACTTACTTTTTTGGAGAATGACAATGATCGAGAAACCGATCTTCTGTACTATGACTGGTCTGATATAAGCAATTTTGAGGACGTTGATACAATGTTCAGGTAGGTCAGAAAGTTGGTATTTCAGATTAAGGCTTTAAGTTCTAATTTTGTATTCTTGTATGACCATCTGTTTTCATTTATTCTGTTTCTTTTGGAGAAATTGTGACCCTACGTTTGGGCAATGGAGCAATACAGATGGCTGGTCACGGATTTCATCTTCTTCAAATGACATTTTTTATCCAGAAGATACTTTCATTTCAGGCTTTGAATCATCGACTTTAGAATTCAGAGACTTTAATGATGCATCAGCATATTGTGCAAACATCAGTTCCTTGCCTGAAAGCAATACACCAGAGGTTAATAATCATAGGCAATCATGTCTGGCCAACCAGTCCTTTGAATTACTCAGAAGCACAGAACAGGTTATTATACAGTTCCATCTCACCGTATAACTTTTGTGTTTGACTGACATTGTTGAATGATTATCCATGAAACCTTTTTCAAAATTTGTTTAATTTATCCCTGCAGCCATATGATGGTGGTGGAGGGAGCGAGACGAAATCAGCTCTAACAGAATTTGGCAATGTGAATAGCTTGAATGAATGTGAGGTAGCTGGGTTAAACCTTATGCATTCTTGCTATTGTTGAGTTGCCATGTATATTTGTAGTTTCTAAAGTGATCGAGAGTTGGTTGGCTGTTTGTGCTGAATTCAATAGAAGATTGTGATATAACTCCTTAGTTTGTTCTTGATAATCTAATTTCTTTTATTAGTTCAATTAACCTAATCCAATGGATCAATGGTTGAAAGTCAGCCTACTTGAAAAGATCATGATTTTTTTTCCTTCAAAAGATCATGTTACTTGGAAGTCTTGGACTAGAACAAGTTGCATTGTGTATGCTCATCACTCCTACTCTCTTCTGCATGGTTAAACATCTGTTTGGACTTTCATTGTTAATGATCACTAGATGTAAAGAGGAATTGGTTTATGGATATTAGTTGATATATCTCTTTTTTTTAAGTTTCAGCAGCCCCATATCAATATCCAAACAGAGCAGCTTAGTAGGCAATGCCCATCTGAAGTAGAGGGAAAAGGTTAGTATCTGATCGACACAAGTTATCTTTCTTTGCCCTTAGACATACAACAATTGGTCAGTATGAAATATTTGGGCTGATGTTTTGCAGGTTTTGAACCTTATCAATCTCAGATTCTTCCAAAGCATAATTGTTTCATGAAATCCAACCCTTCAAGTTATATGCCTGCCCTCAAACTTGATGCTCATATTGAGGACAAACTTCTGTACGAGGATCTTCTTATGCCCACAATGTCAAGCTCTATAAATGAATGCAAACAAAATCCTTCCTCCTCTTTTGAGATCTCAGCTCAGGCTATTAGTAACACCTCCCATGGCATGGAGAATTTACCTGATCTTATATCAAAAGATCCAGTCATGCATCTCAAAGAAATGGTAGAAAAACCAAGCATAGGACTACTAGAGCTGGATAATTCAGTTAAGGAGCAGCCTGATAATCTCGAACAAATGATTGTTAGTGACACAGGGAACATGGGTTTAGAGCTTCATGCAACAGATATGGATTTTACAGTGGAGAAAAGCTCGTCAATACCATCTGTTTTCTCTGAAGATGCTGCTGTAAAAGCTATTAGCTTTCAGCAGCTTCAGGATGTCATAGGTCAGGTATATTTCTGATTGTTGCAGTTGGACAATTTCATTTTGAAGTATGCCTGTGTGCTTTGTTATGCTCACTACCTGATTTGTGCATTGTGTCTCTTCTTGTATCAGAAGTTGAACTTTGTATCTTTATCTTACATGCATGCTATGTAGAAAAAGATCAACTTTTACATGCTTCGCCAGTCTCTTTCATAAATAGGTTGTCTATGAATTAGGCAGTAAGTGAGAGGTTCACATTACATTAAAATGAATTTAATTCTAGTTGTTCTCATTGCAGTTGGATCTTAGAACAAAGCTATGTATAAGGGACAGTTTATACCGATTGGCCAGAAGTGCAGAACAGAGACACGGTTTTGCTGCTGCAAACAATGAGAACGTAGAGTGTCGAAGAGGAGTACATGGTACAGCAAATTTAAGAAAGTAAGCCTAAATTTAACTGTATGATTTAGCAAAATTCCTTTTTTGTTGTTTTGTCTTCAAAGGAACTGTAATAGTGAACCGTACTTGGTTTCCAGCATGCGCTTATAATTTTCCACAGCCTGAAATATCTAGGACCATTAGTTATTAATGCTGCATTTTTTTTGTTCAAAAGTTGTGTTACAACATGATTTTGCACTAAGGCAATGATGTGTTTGCATTTGGTTTTTGAAATATATTTTCAACTGGTATATTCAGTTACTTTCTTGTTCAATCTCTCTCAAGAGAAGGATTGAAAGCAGCACAAAGCAGCATAGTTTTCTGCACCATATATGAGATGTGGTTTTCTTAATCTTTTTATGTTTCTGGTCATAAGCAGGTCTGCAGCATACATGGACATGGAAACAGAGACAAATCCCATCGATCGGTCGGTGGCGCACCTACTTTTCCATAGACAGCCAGAGAGTGCAAATAGATTTGCTGATGATGATGCTATGTCGCTCTCGAGTCTCATATGATGGTAAGACTGTTTTTTTTTTTTCTTCTTCTTTTTTTCTGTGAATATTATGATGGTCCTAACTGTTGTTTCAAGTTTTTTATTTTTGAACTTTAGCTAACTTTAGGATTGTGACAGGCTTGACAGGTTAGTAAATCCTATCCTGTTGAATCATCTCCACAGGCGGAGTACCCACCAGCTTTTCTATCCGGAAGAGTGAAAAGGCAAAGTTTATAAGTAAATATGAATCATCTGTTGAGATTATATATATATACATATATATGTATATATATATATGTATATATATATATTCCATCTCTCTATCAAAATCCCAGTCATGTGCACAAGAGATTATAAATTTAGTAAGTGTCAGTCCTATAAATGTAAGCTTACGTCACAGGCTTGGACTTCGTAACTGATGTCATGGATTTAATTTTGTTCGCATGAAGATTTTCCCCACTGGGCTTAAAGTCCCCGATCCAACACCAAGCGAGAGACGGGTTCCGATCGATCCAAGAAATTTATAATATTTCCTTCACCTATCAGTTCGTCGCAGCGCTCTGAATCTTAACACGTGTTAAAAATTGTTCAGTTGCTTGCATAATTAATACAAGTATATAGATTATACCAAGGTGTCTTGGAATTCTAAAAACGACACCAAAATCATGTAACTAATACTAATGGTTGTCAATCAAATTTGCAGTTGCTTGCATAACTGACGACAAATATCAACATCTCATGAATCTCAAACGTAAGTAGAAGGATTTCAGTTTAAGGTGTTTGTTTCTGGTAGGTATATACATACATGTATTATTGAAACATTTAAGATAGTTACGTTAACATCCATATAGTTAAAATAAAACATCTAGGTATATTTATCCTAATAATATCTAAAATAAAACATCTAGGTATATTTATCCTAACAATATCAATTTTATCGATAGAATTATAAAAATAAATAGCAAAAACATGATTTTAATGTTTCATGGTAGCGTCCACCTCGTAGCTGACATGTTGAGCAAATCCTAGCCACAACCTAAAGTTGGGGCCGTTGTAACTTATGTCACTCCCCCTGCTGTCGCATTAGTTTTTGCTGTCGCATTAGTTTTGACACCTCGTTGAGCGATCCTTTTGCTACTCTGCATTTGTGTTAAAGCAGTGGTCGAGCGACTAAAAGGTCGCTTGATATTTGCATCAATGCTAACGCAGATGCAAAGCGATGCTGCTTGATATTTGCGTCAACGTTGCATATGTGTCGACGCCAATGCAATTGTAGAGCGACGTGGGGCGAGCGATAGCAAGGGCGAAAAAGAAGCTCCAATGACTCTAGCTTTAGGTCGAAGCTGGGATCCACCCAACGAGTCAACAACGAGGCAACCACCATCTTTGTCGTTGATGCCATGATGACTGACACCATCTGCAATAATATCGACATAATTGTCGCTCGATAATTGCATTAACGTCGACACAAATATAGAACAACGCGAGACAAGTGACAGGAGCTCCAACTTCCCTAGCTTCAGGTTGAGGCTAGGATCCAATTGAGTCAACGACGAGATAACCATCACCTTCTTCATAGATGCCACAACGACCAACACCATATGCATCGATGTCGACGTAATTGTCGCTCAACTACGCCAACATCGACGCAGAGCGACACAAGACAAGCTATGATGAGGTCGACGACGCACTCCTCATGGATACCGATGATGTCGCAATGAGATCGAACCTTATCATCATCGAATGTGACTAGATGACTATATTAACGTCGACGCAAACGACATCGTCGTCATTCACTATCGAACATTAAGATTATTTTTTTACCTTTTGTTTTCATATTTCCATCGATAAAATCAATATCGTTAAGATAAATAAAAATAAATATTTCACTTTCGTAATTATAAAAATATTAATATAATTTTTAAAATTATAATGATCTAAAAACTAAAGATAACTAACTACACGAGAGAAACTGTAATTAGCCCTTAAGATATTATTATAACGAAGAAAACTAATCACAATGATTGACGATATTCAACATATTGGAAAAGGCATATTTACCACGTTTCTGTTGCACCGCAGCAGTACATTCCCGAGGAAGGGTCATAATAATAGCCCAAAGCTGTTCTTGGAATAGTAAGAGCATCAAACAAGCATTAACGTGCATTCCAATAAAAGAAGAACCACTTCAGACCGAAAAAAAAAAAAAATGGCATCAGAAAAGTTAGAGAGTAAACTTAAAAAATGTAGTTATGAAAGACAAAAAAGAGTTCCAAACATGAAGAACAGCTGGATAGATAGTTCAATAATCAAGATAGTAGCTCACGAATTCTATAAGATCAATATCAATGACAACTGCCATCAAAATCTTTCATCCTTCATGAACACAAGAGTCACAGAAATTTCAAGTAAAGAAAAATAGAGGTACTTCAACATCACCGATCCGAATAGGTGCATATGATGATGCCAATAAGAGAAAATACATGTTAATCATTCAGTCTAACCCAACCAAAAACCCATTCTGAAAAATCCTTTTATGTACTTACAACCATGTCCAAAACATAGACAAGTCACAACATTGCGATGCACTTTGATGCCACATACTAGATGAGGGCAGTCAGATAAATAAATGAGCACATCTACCAATCACATCCATATGTGGGTTTCGACGTAACAAAGTATGGAAATTCAAAACCATTACCAGCAAGAACGAGCATATTTCTATTAATTTATAATCAACAGAGTATAGTTAGTTTAAAATTCCAACCCTAACCCAAGAAGTGAAAACATCATACTAGCACGAAGGATTCTCTAACTATATAAAATTGACAGTTAAATGCTTGTATAAAACGACTGTCTTTAGCTCAAATCAGCAACAACACACTTTTGTTGGAAAAAAATAACATGATTACCTTTTGATGGAAAAAAATAACCAGCAAGTCATCAAGTAACTAAAATTGATAAACAAGAGAAGATATAAATGATACCTTTACCAATCTCATTTGTCCAATATAATTTTCACATAGCCAAGCAGACAGCAATTCGACATTTCAGAATAACAAGGAATGTAAGATCATGAACAAAAGATGGATGAACAGATTAACCTGATGATTAATCAAATATATAATCATTTTCTACCCCTCCACTACCAACATCTCTGCATGATAATAAAATTTAGGGGGTAAAATTTTGCATGGAAGAATGCGTGGGAATTCACTTGGACCAATTTAATTACCTACAGAATCCAAGTTTTGGGAAGAATCTAGTCTTGCTGAAGTAGGTTGATAAGCTTGCTGAAAAGCTGAAACATAGTTGACAGTGTTAGAGGCAGATAGATTCTCTGTAGCACTTTCATCATCATCACCAAACATGTCAAATTTATCACCACCATCACCAGGTGATGCTTGTTGAGCACAGACATTCACCGCCGAAGGTCCAGGATCTAAGTCCCATATGGATGATTCCTGTTCTCCATGTCGCTTGCCATCAGAAAATATTGCCTTCCCCTGATTGAGCTCAGAAACAACACTTTTTGTATTACTAGTTTTATCCACCCTTGCACGAGCTAAATGTTCATATCCTTTTGCAAGAAACTACAACATAAACCCTGACAAGTACGTCATCCAAAATAAGGATGAGATGCTGAGGATGGAAGACCATTTCTAGCCAAAATATAAGAAAGATGAAAAGATTATCCAGAAACTTCATATTCATCGTTGCAAAGGTGGTCTTGTATGATCAAATGTCCACCCTGAGGAGTTATAGCAAAAGAAAAGAACAAGCACACTAAATATAGAGCACAGATCTGGCATATGAAACAAAATAACATCACCTAGCCTTGGTAAAATAAGTTATTTTTCCTATAGTTTTACATAAGCATACTTGCAGCAGAATATCACTGTCCCAAAGTGCAGTATGCTCTGCCAATTATGCAGATCAGTACTGTGATAGCATGCATAAAGTCACTGAGGACTCGATAAGCATGATAAGAATTCCTGATTCATTAATACAACCCAATGAAATCTTTTAGCAGATGAGTAATCAGTAGTGAGGTGACATAGCTTCACATGGTCCTCTTTTAGGCATGGCAACCATTCAGGTATTTTTAGGTACCATGCTCATCCAACCTGCTTGAGTCATGATTTGGGCACTCACCGATCAAGAAAATGGATAAATAGGATTTAGGATGAACATGGATAGAAAAATAGGTATCCAAGTTGGGTTTGTATGAGTTTGGATACTTGGTTGGGTTAAGGACACATGGTCATTAAAAAATGGCTGTGTACTAAGTTTTTTTTAGGTATTATGCCTAGCCGACCTGCTTAAGCTGGATCAAAGTTACCTGCTAATTTAATATGCAGGAAAACAAGCACCTTAAACGGGTTTGGGTAATTTTGATACCTGACAGACAGATTCGGTTACAAAAGTAAATTCATGGGTACCCTAACCTGTTTCTTAGTATCTTTGTTTGAATCTCACATCCAGATGCAATCACCAACATTCATTTTCATCAAGAATTGCCTAATTGTGTACTTGACTCATACCGGTCTCTTTTTTGCAGCAAAAGTAAATTCATGGGTACCCTAAACTGTTTCTAAGTATCTTTCTTTGAATCTCACCTGCAGATGCAATTACCAACCAACCATGTTCATCAAGAATTGCCTAATTGTATACTTAACTCATGCCGGTCTCTCTTTTATATTGCTACAATATTTGTACCACATCATACCAAGAGTTGGTACACTCAGTACATCTGTTGGTCCATCCATATATGTTGTACCATTAGAAAAGTTGATTTCATTTTCCTTTGGTGGTTTTGGGGAATGATATATCATCTACGATAGGGGCACTCAGTACACGAGGCTCTTCCCAATGCAAGGTGGGAGTCAATATAAGCAGCCTTCCTCTAAAAGCAAAGTTGTTTCTTTGTCATTTAATGCATCTGTCTCAAGAAATGCAACATACGTATCAAGAATCATGATCATATTCTATCACTTGGGATCACAATAGTGTCATGAGTGTATATATCTATATAACAAAGTATATGATAGCTTAGTGGATCAAGCAGACAACTAATATGCACCTTGACTTATTTGAGACAAAATATATCAAATATTCAAAGAAATAGAAACCCACCTTGTTAGTGAGTTTAAAAAGGGTTAATTATAGATTATCCCTTGTAGTTAGCTACATTTAGCGTCACAGTCTCTACACTTCAAAAAATTACATTGACATCCCTATAGTTACGAAAGTGAAACATCTAGGTCCATTTACTCTAACGACGTCAGTTTTATTAATGAAAACAAAAGACAAAAAGATAACTTTAACATTCAATGGCGGACGCCGCCGCCGACAAAGTTACCTAGCCGCCTTCGACAACGATAAGGTTTGCTCTCATCGCAACGTTACTCACCTCCACGAGGAGCACGCCACGCTCTGCATTGACGTTGACACAATTGCCAAGCGGCAATTGCGTCAGCGTCGACACAGATGGTGGTGGTCGCAGGGCATCTACGACGAAGATGGTGGCTGCCTCGCCACTAACCCGTTGGGCGGATCCCAACCTTGACGGTCGTTGGAGCTCTTGTCTCTCTCGTGTCAGTTTCGGCACCACCTCTTGTTGAGCGACCATTTCGTCGCTCTGAATCTACTTCGGCGTCAACGTAGTTGCCGAGGAGCAAAAGGATCGCTCGATGAGAGATGGTGCCAGAATTGACACGACAGCAAGGGGAGCAACAAGAGCTTCGACGACCCTAGCTTCGGCTTGAGGCTGGGATCCGCTCAACGGGTTAGCGGCAAGGCAGCCACCATCTTCGCCATAAGCGCAACGACGACCACCACCATCTACGTCTACGCTGAGATAGATGTAGAGCAATGCGGGGAGGGCGGTGATGAGGTCAACGGCGCACTTCTCGTTGGAGCAGGTGACGTTATAGTGAGAGCGGATCTTATCGTCGTTGAAGGTAGCCAAGCAATTGTGTCGATGTCGACGCCAGCGACGCCGTCCGCTACCACCAACATCGTAGTCCGCCATCGAACATTAACATTACCTTTTTGCCCTTTGTTTTCGTGTTTCCATCGCTAAAACTGACGTCATTAGGGTAAATCGACCTAGATGTTTCACTTTCGTAACTATAAGGATGTCGATGCAACTTTTTAAAGTGTACGGATCGAGACGCTAAAGGTAGCTAACTACAAGGGATAATCCATAATTAGCCCACTTAAAACCCACATCAAGTGGTGTTTGTGCTAGTGGGCATACTTGGCACAAAAAATTATATTTAATTCAATTAATGCATCAGGTTGTACTCTAACAAAAAAGCTTATTATATCCAAAAGACTCTAGATTAAGTAAAATTGCCACTTATCTCTACCCTTTTCCCATATAAATTATAGTAAAGAATTTGGAAGAGTTGCCTTGATTTCACGGCAAGCTCTTCCTCACGTTCAGCATGTTAATGCTTCTTGGATCTTTAGTGCAATTTTCTCATCTTGGAGAAAGTCTACAACCAAAATTTTGAAATGAAGTCTCCAAAGATGATAATGATTGTCCAACGTTTGGGGTGTGCCATCATAAGCCAGATTTTAACAATATGCCAATAAAGAAAAGAAGACAAATAATCTATTTAATTATTTATAAAAGAAGAGAGAATGGTGAAAAAGAGACATACATGGAGATCAAAGATTGATTGTGATGCAGGGAAAGTAAAGTTCAGTCAAGAAATTCACCACTCCATTCTGTTACCACATTTAATTTTTTTTAAAAAAAATCAAGAATGGGTTACAGAAGAGGAGGATAATATTCATAAGAGTAATAACTTTCTAGGGTCTTAAATCTCTTTACCTACAGAGAGTTGTTTATTAGCTGATATACCCAAAATGTTCAAGTTACTAGAACATGTCTCATGCATATGATGCAAAAATTGTTAATCAAGGTACAATTTTTGGATGAAGAAAGAATTTCTGTAAACAGAAAATTCATTTAGAGTTCTTACGAGACAGAAAGTTTTCTAGAATCAGAACAGAGATGTATGTGCTTTCAAATATATTCAACAGCCGGTGCTTTCAAAGTCTGGTTCTATGGAGGTTGTTGATTTTGTCAAGGGAATATCTCCTATTCCCTTAACAACTTAATACTAACAACTTAAGGTTCCAATAAAAATTGGATACAGTATAAATTGCAAAAGTTGAGTTGTATAAATGCCACTGTTTAATACTAACAACAGCTTTATTTTCACTGTAAAACATAATAAGTTGATACAGTATAAAGTGGGTAAATCTCAAAATAAAAATTGGATAACTGACAAATCAAACTAAGAAAATATAAGCACCAGTAAACTTAAACCGAACACCACCAAGCCCAACAAACTTCTACTGGGGGAGCACAACCAACCCCAAGACTCGCCGCCAATACATCAATATTGTCATTGCCACATCCCAAAAAAGTTAAGAATTAAAAACATGGCCTCAGCAATAACTGACATATCAACAACTGAAATTTTAATTATAACCTATATTAAAGATTTTAATTTATTCAACTTATCAGTGACCTCTAGATGGTGTCATCAACCTTAGCATGGTCCGCAAAATTACATCTAACCCTTGACCTAAATATCCAATATATATTCATCAAATAATCTGGCTTGTTATCTTAAAAAGACTAACACCACTTTAATTATTTTACACCACAATTAATGCATCCCATCTATCCAAGTATAATAACTCAGATGAGTCAAGCTTGAAGAAAGAGCCTGACCTTGAACTGTAGACAAGGTCCAGTTGTACAGCCTGAACATCAGTGAAGCCTAACCATAAATGGCTGGACTTCATTTGACTCTGGTCAGGCATCATGATAGTCAGATCCACGGATATTCAGATTGTAACCCATATCAAGGACTGACATGCGGGCATACTAGCAAGGCACAAGACTAAAAGCTCTCTAGCATCCTCTTGTACTGTAGCAGTATGTAAAATAAAACTCAGAATAAGCCTTGCCAAATTCAAATCAAAACCTCATTTCACAAAATAAGGTCACCAATCCAATATAGTTATCAGTAAAACTGCAAAGCATTTTAATGCATTATTATTCAAGGACTTCTTTGCTAACCATACCATTTTCCATGCTGCAAGTATAACTACTACAGAGCATGCATCTTAATGCATTAAGATCCAGGGACTTCTTTGCTAACCATACCAATTCTCCATGCTGTAAGCTTCAATATCCATCCAGCTTTATTGGTTTTCATCCACTATCCCTCCATGTGTCACTACTTGAGCAAACTGCTTCAGTGCTTTGACAAAACAAAGGATTAATCCCTACCAAATAGAAATTACAACCAGAACAAGAATAAATGTGCAACTATATCATCAGCTACAAACTCATTAAAAGAAATAAAGATGAAAACCCAACAAAATGGGTTTAATTTTCCTCCCAGATGACAACTAATAATTATATGTATTGTAGTAACTAATAAATTCAAGAAGTTGAAAAAAACTAATAAGTCAGTTCAATTGTCTCCTACACAAGTTAAGACTCCAATGTGATGAGATGAGCACTAGCCAAGTTCATCGATCACTGATCGTAATGAACAGCAGAAAAAAATGTTGCCTAGAAGGTAATTAATATACTATTGAAGTTACCGTTTCTCCTGGCTGAAGTGCATTTGCAATTCTTCTTTTTATTTTTCCTATATCACCTGAAGAAAGGTCCTCATATACCACTTTTACAGTTTATTTTCGCTGAAACTTTTCTGCAAACCTAGTGTCAACTTCAACACTATCCAGCCATGTATCCTGGATTAAGAAGAAATAAAGTCGTGGACATCTCACGGTACATATAGACATAGAAAGGAGTAGGAAAACAGGGGAGAAGGAGAAGAACAAACATTCAAGAAAAATAAAAAGAAAAGAAAATAAGAAAATGTAAAGGAGGACCATCACCTTGATTTCATTTTGTTTGGCATATTCAACAAATTCCCATTTGCATCAAAGTAACCTTCTTCTCTCTTGTTTCAAATTGAATGGTTCTATTTGAATACCATCATCCTCAAAGTTATCATTATCCTGCCAAAGATAATCATCATAAACAATTGTGAACAACATAAACAACATTAAGAAACAACAGCAAATGAAAAAATTGAACAGATTAGAGGTCAACAAAATCAACATAAACAAATGCTTTCATATTAAGAAACAACATTAAGACAATGTGAACAAGAACCAAATTGGTCGAAATAATGTAATGTGATTAAATTTTTAATGTACATGGGAAATTATGCCAAATTAGGATTATGCTCTAGTCCTTTAATTAACAACCTGCTAACATCACGGTTATGAGATAAACAACTATGACCATAGTAAAAGGATAACGAAAACAATAACAAAATCACAAGAGTAATGGTTTCCATAATAAAACCAAACAGAGATAAGGCCAGCAATACCATCTTGTTGATTTGACCACGAACATTATCTTCAAGGTTCTCTTAAGGATGTTGATGAATACTGAATACCAATAGCCATAAAGTGTATATCATATTGAACACTGTGAATCATTGTTTCTACCCCTCAGTGTGGGTTTTAAAGCCACCCGATCCAGCTTCAGACAGAACAATGCTTTCCATAGTAACACTAAAAAGTGATGGCCCGCAAGGCAGTCTTGTTGATTTGACCAAGAACATCATCTTTAACGTTGTCTTAAGGAAGTTGATGGATACTGATAGACAGTGTATATCATATTGAACACAGTGGATCATTGTTTTTACTCCTCAGTGTGGGTTTCAAAGCCACCAGATCCAGCTCCAAACACAGTCAGGCTTGTTGTAGCATGACTCATGATGCCCACACCAAAATTACTTCTAGCAACCAAGAAGTGTGGGGAATTGGTATAAGTAGCTAACTAAATGAGAGGCTAAAAACACAAAGAAGCCACATAATGCACAGGTATCCAATATAACCATTATCAGGCTTTAGAGAACAAAAAATTTATCATTACAAACATCCAAAGATGGGGAAAATCTATCATGCCTCTGCATATATAACCTATAGGACCAAATTTGTTTCACCTATCAATGTTTTCTTCATAATGATGGCTATGAATCCAACATATAACATGGTCACTAGTACATTTGCCACCTCGAAGCTACTTTTTTGTGTGCCAACCAAAAGCACGACTGAAAGCTTCATCCTCAATTATTATATAAAATTCTTAACTCAATTTGATAGAAATACCTAGTTACGACATACAATAGCTTCAAAATGCAGCAAGGAAAAGGCATATACAACAAGAAGAAGACGCAAGGCCCCAACTATTTGGAATTGGCCAGGAAAATAAAAAGAACATGGAAAGAGAAAAGAGAAAAGGAGGACGTTAATCAGTTCCAAGATTACCAGTCTAGGATGCTTCTAACCAAGTGAACCGATGCAAATTAAGGTATGGATGATAAACTAAGCAATTAAACATATAATTGACACAAGCTGACATTTAAACCAAACTATTAACATTTAGTCATAATTGAATAATTAAGGTTGTTTATGCACTGTTGAACCTTTAGTGCGTTTGGTTTTGTCCCAAAATTAATTTCAGTACCATACCAGTCATGTTAGATGCATGATAGATATGTTGCTCATCTTTTGTAGCTTGAAACTAACAGAAGTGTGGTGACCAGAGAATGCACAAAACATTGTTAAAAACAAAAGGATTAGAAAACGTTGACCCACTCATGCTGCCTCCACCCAACATATGTCGTTTGCACAGCTGCATGCCCATATGCACACATTGTTGGAAACAAAAAGGATCAGAAAAAGTTGATCCAACTCATGATGCTTCAACCATTTTAGGTATTAAGAGAGGTCGGTTGTACAACACCATGCTCATTTGCGCTGTGATTACTCCACAACTCAGACCTTATACGGCCGAGGCCACAACAAAAGATCAAAGAAACCCTAGTGGTCCACTTTATGCTCCCCTCTGAACAAAAGATTAACAAAGAAAGCTCCAAAACGGAGAAGGAAGATATATCGCTTGACTCACATCGTCGGACCATAATCATAGTCCATCAGGAAACATTCTCAGGTGACCTGACTTACCAAATATGCCATGTTTCTTGAAACATGAATCACATACGAACAGAACTCCATGATCAATCTCCATCACCTATTTCAGGAATTTGCAGAACAAGAACAGCTAGCAGTACCTCATAACGGACTTCAGCCGAGGAGACATTCTCCTGGGGGCCGAAGAGCTCGTCCTCCCGTGTCCGGTTGCGGCCCTTGGCACGCTCCTTGGCGGCGAGCAGGGGATCCATCCAATTGTCGAGATCATCTCCGCCGCCCCCATCGACCGGGAGTCTTTCGTCGCCACTCTTAACTGTCTTTCCCTTGGGGAACCGCGCCCGCCTCTGCCTGCGATCGGCGCCCACCCCGACATCAATCAAGAAACCGTAGATTCTAAGCAAGTAACCGAGAGAGGGATTCGGGAGAAGAGTAGAGGGACACAGGCGTACGCTAAGGGCGGCGACAATGTCGGCGACGGGTGGAAATCGTCTTGCGGGTGCCGTCGTTTCTTGGCCCTATCCGCCATGGGTTTCTGGAGTCGCTGCTGCTCGTGCCGCTCATCCGTCCCTTTCGACCAATAATATATATATATATATATATATAATTGTATTTATTAGAAAAATAAACATTATTATAGTAGTTTATTGCTTAACATTAAAAAGAAGACATTAAGGTGTTCTGTTCACTGCATAGAAACCATCACATGGTAGATTTGTTGAACCATATGGGAGGATACAACAGGGTAATAAAATTTTCCACTGTCTCAAAATAATATGTAAAAGAGTCAGTAAAACAATCATAAGGTAAGAAGACTATGGCATCATAACATCTGCTTAAATTCACCTGTGCCACATAATGTATAAAAGACCAACAAAAGGGCATAACAGAAGCTCTATGAAAGCACTTGAAATGGATAGTTCTAGGTAGTAATAATCCAGAGTTGGGAACATGGGGGAAGTGAAACAGATTACTACAATCAAGCCCACCAACCAAAAACACAGATGGGCTACAGTTCATAACATAGAAAGTGGAGGTCAGGAGCACACTGGGTAGGATTTGCCCAATTTGAAAAAGAGCCTAAGCAAATCCCAACTCCAGCAAGCAGCTGGCTGATTAAAAAAGTCAGGCCACCTGAAACTCCAAACCAACCACTACCTCAAGACAGAAATTTAAATCTTCCTCTGGGAGAGACCTTTCCAAGTACATTATTAACAAACATCCATCTACTTTTAAGGTTCCTCGGTGTCGCTATCCTACAACTACACATGGATGTTATATCTACACAGTACAAGCCCATTTGAGTCGTCGAATCCTCCATCCATGACCTTGATTTCTGCCGACAGAAATATTCCACTTGTGTGTGTGTGTGTGTGTGCATATTTCTCATGCTTTCTGAGCATCTTCTGACCTTATTTGAAGTACGAGCACATGTACAGTCTTGCCGCGATATCTACTGGACCATTTTCCCCCCCGACTGCATGAAGAGCAACGGGAATGGTGGATAGGAGTCGGAGCACCAAAGGAAAGCACAGGGGAACAGTTGCATCATTTTCTGCTGCAGGAACTGCTGGGAGTAGATTGGAAGTACTAGGTAAGGTGGTGTTGTCTTCATTTTCTTCTTCAGGTATAACTAACCCGGATGTGTTCAGCACCAAGGCTACATCTTCGATTACACGTAATTTCCCAGGGATAACCCTTCTCTGGAAGGGTTTAGTCTTTGGTATATCTAGAACTAATGTACCAGAAGTTTCCAACCACTCAACAGCCAAGCCTTCAACTTCATCATAATATATCCGCCTCTCAAGCTATTTAGAAAAAGAGAAAGCCATGAGATTAACGATGGTTAAAGAATCGATTGTGTCTGGGTTAGGATCCTTACAGCAAAATTGTTTATGTAAACTGTCATGAATCTTGGTCCCAGTCCCAGAACCCTGGCTTCAGAAAGCAGCACCTGCAAAGGATAACCAGATTAATAACAATATCTATGGCTCAAACAAGAATATTATGCGAAAAAACTTGGGTTGGAATTTAAGAGTAAATATGAGCATGGGATAATCACTGACCGCAAAAACCCCAATGATATTCTACAAGTAACAATCATTGAAAGAAAACCAATTTGGTTTGATGAAAAAAGAGGCAAGCGGTGGGGTTGTGGAGAAAAGGCATTTACATCTCCAATTTGTGGGCTTTCTAGACACTATAAGAGTCCAAAGATCCATCACATTCCTATTCATTTAAATGCAACCAAAAACCCACTGACTGATGATGCCATAGTTATAGCCAACCTTAGGGCAAATAGCAAATGCAAAAGTAATAGCATCTCCTTTAATCTCATAGTTATCCATTTCTTTCCTGGATCTATCATCTATCTTGGCTTCCTTCTTCTTCTCCTTCCACATGTCCTCTCTTATTTACCTTCTTCTGATGCCTCAAATCAGCTAGCTTTGGCCAATATCAGTCAACTCCAATTGGGTTTGTTTAATTTTAGCGATATCTAATTATTAAGAGGAGAGATCGGCTAAAATTAAATCAGTCTTAAAGATACTGATATGGGTTGGCCGAACGAAACCAAAATTGGCCAATATCATGAACTATGATTGAGACCAATGAATTTGTTGTCTCCCACTATTGTGGCAAAAGAAAAGAAAATAATAGAATATAGCTTAAACCTCTTGAGGAACTAGGGATAATTTTACAAAGAAGATACATGTCATGGATTTTAATTTGATCACAGAACCTGCATGTGCTCTTTTAAAATAGTTTCTAATAGTTTATTGTCATTTTACATTGCTCCAAACTTAACTTATTTGATGATTAGAGAAGAACTGGAGTTACAACAAGTTTAATCATGAATTATCAAAACTGAAAGTAGTAAGTTTTGGATATTCTGTATAGAATACATATAATTTTTTTTAGTTACCATAAAATATTTGTTAGCAGTCTAACTGTGAGTCGAGAAAATTGACAGGCCTGCAGGAATAGCTACACGAGTGATATACTAGAATCAAGCATTTCAGAAGTGAAATGTTTCAGATAACCTCATATTCCTTAGTTGAAGCTTGACACCATGTGACAATTTATTAGCAGTGTAACTCAAGGTCATAAACTAAGTGAAAAAACAAAATTAAATTACCTCCCTCCTCTTCAATAGAGTCCAGAGATAAAGCTTTTCTCCAGCTTCCTCAGCATGCTTGCTAGCTTGTTTTCTTTCATTACAATATGCAGCAACTTCTGCAAGCACTTCAGATCCAGGAACTTTATATTTCAAAGCAGCAGATAATAGTATTTCTCTAACTTGCTCAGATTCTGCAACATCATTATCAAAATAAAGACCACTAAAGCATCTACCGATAATTCCATCACCAGATATTTGGCCATTGTTAACTGTAACCAAAGTCTGTCTTTGCTTCACATAAACTTCTTCAGCTTCAACAACCGCAGATAATGTTCGATGTACAATAATATCAGGATATCTCCGCAATGGAGAAGTGAAATGTGTATAGAGTGGAACTGACAGTGCATAATGTGCCCACTCATTTTCCCTGCCTATTAAATCTCCCGAGCAAAAGTAGGTTGCTGACTGCAAAGGCTTCAAAGCATATGAGATTAGAATGTCAAACAGCACAGGATCATCCTTTAGTTTCTCTCTTATTTTAGATAGTGATAGGTGAAGTTTGCCAGATGATGAAGCATCTAACTCGAAACCATGTTTGCTACAAAATGCTTCAAGCTCTTGAAGTTTCCTTAGGTTTGGTTCAGGATGCCTCCGAAGTAGAGCACAATCAGGAAAAGCCCTGGATATAACCTCTGCAACTGATTTATTTGCCAACAGCATAAATTCCTCAACAAGTGAACAGGACTGTTTTCTCTCGTCAAGAAAGCTATCATATGGAGTCCCATTCTCATCAAACAAGAAGACAAGCTTAGGATTCTGGAGCCCAAGGGCTCCCTGTTTAAATCTAATCTCCCTCCGCTTCTTAGAGATCTCATGAAGGCTTCTAACAGATTGAATAACATCCTTGAATTCAAACTGCCCACACAATTCAGGATGCAGTTTTCCAGAAAGACCAAATTGATCAATCTCAAATCCTTCATCAATGATATCCTGCACGTAATCATATGATAGCTTGCAGCATGAACAAATCACAGACCGTCCAATCCAGCACTGGATGATGTTTCCAGAGTCATTAATGTCCCAAATAATCGAGAAGGCAAGCCTATCCACACCTGGCAAAAGGGAACACACTTCAGAAAGTCTTGGAGGCAACATTGGCAGTTTATGTTGTAAAATGTATACACTGGTTGACCGAACTTGGGCTTCAGCATCCAAGGCTGTGTCTGGGAGAACAAAGCATGAAACATCAGAAATGTGAACACCAATTCGGAATATTTTATCAGACACTTTCTCAACAGATAATGCATCGTCCAAGTCATTAGAAGAAGAAGGATCAATTGTAAATGTGCAAATGTTTCTAAGATCCTTTCTAGTTTTATATTCCTCCACAGGAACCTTCCATGGCACATTTGGAAGACAAGCCAATGATTCAGGAGTAAAGTTTGCAACACTTATCGCATGTTCAAACAATATGGAACTTATATGAGGTTCAATTTCCCTGCCTTGTCCCAATATATGAATAACTTGGGCTTTGGGGCAAAGATTTTCTTCATTCCACTCATCTATTTGAGCAGCAACTAATTCAGTTTCAATTGATATGTCACCATTCTTAAGTCTTTCCTTTGCACAATCTGGAAGTCTTTTCACAGAAACTACCATCTTTGGGAATTTAGAATCTGTAGGTACCAGCTGTATGTAGTCCAAGCCAGCTGAAAATACAGATTCCTTGTTTTTCTTAGACAACTGTCCGTTGCTCTTTTCTTCCTCTTCAGGAAGCCATGGCTTCAAAGCAAGAAAACCAATCACTGCCCCACGGCGAGGAGAGTTCTTGATGATAGACAAGACTCTACCAGTAGGTCGTTTTGATTGGTTAGAACTTATCATTGCACGTATTCTCTCTAAAGCTCTTGCAGCTTCTCCCTGCTCAGATTCCCAATTTCTAGTTGAACCTGTTGAAGACTTAGAGTTCCATCCACTGTTCCTGTTAACAGATGTCACAGATCCATTTCCAATATCATTACTAACAGCTTCACTAAAACCACTGTTTTCATGATTTTGATACCCCTTGTTCATTGGGTGCATGCCATTACCAGGAGTATAGGACTTGCAGTTGGCATCAACTAGTTCTTTCTTGGTGTCATTTTTGTCAATCACTTCACTGGTCTCAGTTGGAAAATCTGAACCACCTGATGCAACAGGACTGCTACGCATACTTAATCCTCTCAACTTCGTCCAGTATGCAACAGGATCCAACATTACAGCAACGATATCACCTTGTATCTACAAAATCATTAAAAACACCAAACAAGAGTGTATACATGAATCATCAAGGTGACATCCATATAGAGTTTCGCTTTATCATAAATAAATACTTATGTGCATTGTGTAAAGATAGTACACCTTGCATCAATAAATGAATACCTGTGCATATGAAACTAATGATACCACAAAATCCTTAAAACTTCTAATATATTGGTGATATCTGCAAAAGAATCTTCAAAGATGGATACATCTCAAAATGAATACTCACAGCCTCATCCTCTGCTTTGCAGAGAAACACATAAAGTTGTTCTTGAAGAAAGACAAAGTTGCCAACACATCCCTGTGCATTTATCTTCTCTCTAAGCATGTTGCATGAACTTAAGAAAAATAAAGGATGAGTCATACATGAACTTTCTTTTAGTTGATTAGAATTTTATATTATATGTACTTTGGTTCAAGAAAAAACTCATATATAGCTACAACAGATCATGTAACCAACAAAACTTATGTAGTGGACAACCATCTCCACGATCAAGAATCCAGCAACTAATGCAAAGATCAAAGTAAAGGATTAATAATGGAATCGGGGGATAGTCAAGATTCTGATAGCACAGAGCTGAGGTTTTGGGTAACCAAATATGCTAATCATTGTTAAACCTGGTCTTTAACTGTCTGATGTGCTTTTGATTAATGCTATTGACAATCCAAACAAACATGGCCTATATCATATAACTCCAATAGAACAGTTTAATAAAGTAGAAGATATTGTAAATTTTTCAGAAAACCAACCCAATTATATTCACCAAATATATACACATTGTCAAATTGGCTATTTTTAATCTGTACCATAGATCTACCAACTCTTAGTAGAAAGAAGCAGAAATGGTGGAGAATACATGCATGATCAGGACAGCACACATACCGCTCTATTTTGGGCAGCAACTCCATTGATAAGAACATCCACGGGGAGACCATCTATGGTACAGTAGGCCTACAGCAGCCAAGAAACCACTACCCTCTAAGAATTCAAACAAGAATAGAATTTATACGTTTCAAAGACAAACTTTGTGTTTCACCTCAAGCCGGTTGTATGCATTCACACGAAATGTTGCTTTAAAGGCGCGACCTTTCTACAAAATTAAAGACACACACATAAGAATAAGCGGGAGAGAGATTCCTCGGTACGTACAAAACCACGGATATTGATTACCTCAATCGCCTCTTCAACAGCCTGGTCTGACCAATGAGGATCAAAATACTTCTTTGAATTGCGAGGAGGAGCTGCCACACCAACAGTGACCTCGTCTACAGGAAACGAGGAAGCTGGCAAGGGGCACGATTTCGAGATTTCCACGCCAACCACGCCGGCATGTGGCGATGTGGAGTTCAACCCCGCCACATCCACGTCGCCGTTCAAGTGCATAGCGGGCAGGGAAGTGAAGGCAATTTCAGACGCGCTGATTAGGCTGGCGTCCGTGATGCCAGTCCAAATCTCTGGCCTCCCGTACGCCGAGTCCACAGACCCGCACCCTCCATCTGCCCATCCTCCCCACAAAACACCAAAGACAAAGCCGATCTTTAGATCAAATCTTGACCGAAGCAAATCAAATCAAAACCCTGGTAAACAGAAGGCGACCTGGTAGGAAGGCCGAGTTCTGCTTGGGGCGGCGGTTCTGGCGCCGCCGCCGCCTCTTCTCTTTATCGGCCTCTTTCACCGCTACTGCTGCCGCTGCCGCCACCTGCTCGCCCACGGCGCTCATGGTTGGAATCGATTCCCACAAACAGAAGTGGAGAACAAAGAACCGGAATAAAGTCGAGATCGGAGAAGAAAAGGAGAGACAGAGAGAGGGCAATAAGGAACCCTAGATCTGGAGACCGATCGATCGATTCTTCTTTCCGATAACGGGAAAAAATAATAATTATCGGAAAAGGTAAGAAAGGAACGGGAAAGAGACCGAAGCTTTTGGCTTATATTTTCGTGTGGACGAGGGTTAATTGCGAGGAGGAGGACGAGCAGGAGGAGCAGACGACATGATTGGCGGCAAAGACGATTGCGCCGACCTCTCTCTCGCTCGCTTTGCCTTTTTCTCTCTCTCTCTCTCTCTCTTACCAAAGTGGTGACGCCCACCGCACACTCTTCTCGTGGCGAACATCAGCCCCGGTCTCATCAGGTGGTGGAGCGCGCCCACCGCGCAGGATACAGGGGAATCCTACGCTCGTCTCGCAAGGGACGTTCGGGACCCACGCGTTCCTTCGTCTTCTAGTGGAGCGGGAACCGTGTTTACTGTCTCGAGAGTGACAGGCTGAGCCTTATATCTGGGTTTGTACACGATGGTACTGCCTTCCACCGAGACATGGGCGGCGCCGGGATTTGTGCGTGATTTGTACTCTTGCGCTCACGCGGGTCGGGTAATTGTTGTTAGTGGCAATTCCTCGAACAGGTTTCGGTCGGCCTCGATTGGGAAGTCCCGTTCGATGGCGCGCTGCGACGCCACCGCTACAAACCCTGGAGAGGGTTGAAGGATACGCGATACAAAATTATCACGTGCAAATGCACGTGTTTTGTGTACCGCTATCGTGAAGCCAAGTAAGTGATAAGATCAATGGAATCGACAGAAAACGAATTAAAAATGACTCCAGAAAAAAAAAAAAAGAGAAATACAAAGCACTTATCTTTTGGAATTATTTTATCTCATTTTTTTGAAAAAAAAACGTAAGGCTTTTTTTTAATTTTTCATCAACATCATTATTACATCTAAAAACTTAAGTTAATAGATGAGATATGATCTATATATTGATATTTTTTAACAAATTCCATGATATTAAATAGGTCAACAATTGAAATAAATATAATGCAAATTATTTGAGGTCAGTTATAAAGAATACATAAACATAAAGAAAGAGATAATATGAAGATGCAAAAAAGATGAAAGGTATGACAAAAAAAAAGCATTCAACAAGGGAATTGTAGTAAGTGCCACTGATGTGGTGAATCCATGGCAAGAAAAAAGAATTCCTCAGGTGGTGTAGAACAAGGTGAGCAGAGACAGAGTGAGACCTACAACCTTCACAGGAATAATAAGAAACATTTTTGGCTTGTGTTGACAATCATCTCCAACATCACTCTGCTATATCATTTCTGGATCATACAATAGGGCAATTACAGTGCTCGACTCATTTACTGGAGCTCAGATCGAAGAATAATGCATCGGCGACACTGTTCAGCAAAGCGAGGCACATGCATGCGTGTTCACGAGAGAAGAGAAAAACATATTTGCAGGAGAAATACTCTAAAAAATAGTCACGAGAGAAGAGAAAAACATATTTGCAGGAGAAATACTCTAAAAAATAGCTACACGACATCTTAATGGTACATAAGTACTATAGGATTAAACTGTCAACACAGATTTAAACATTCCTATATGAGGATGATCATATGCAAGTTGTAAAGGCGGAGCGATAGACAATTTACATAGGTAGTCTTACTACATAGCCTATCCAATGGCATTCGGCTGCAGAGTGTTTTCCACCTCCCAACTTCTCGTCCTGCCACATAAAGAGTTGTCAACAATCAGTATGATAGAAATAGCAAACCCATAGGAATAAGAAATACCTAAATAAACAAAAACCTTCTACGAGTCCACACTTTACAAAGGATAAAATGCCAACAACTGGCATGTGAACAGTTCATCCTCATTTAAAACCACAATGGTGTATGCATATATTGCATAATGACTGGTTCGTTAAAAACTTGTATGCCGGAGTCGACAAATTGCTTCAGTGACGTTAGCTCATACTAAGAAGACCAGAAAAAAAAAAAAAAGCATAAAGATGCACTTTTGGGATCAGAAGGATTAGTCATTCTGAACAAAAGTCTTATAGGTTGAAGAACAGCCAAATCAACCAGCACGATATGTGGAGCTCATAGAAACTCAAGCATAACAGGAAACGTGAAAAATCTCTAGTAAAATGGAATTATACAACTGAGGGTTGGAGTGACCTTGTCTGTGAAAGCTGCCCCCAATTCATCAATTGGCGGGAATGTGGATGCCCCCCATCCTCGGTTGCTAAAAGCCCTGAGCAGCTAGAAGTTGTTGGAGGGGACCAAACAGGAACGACGCCGCTGTCTCTTTCCCTCCAACTACCAGATGATGGCCCCATGGAATGTTCAGGCATCTCCAGCCTGGTTGGATTGAAATGTTGAGTTACATTATCTCTGACGGTATGCATGCCAGCCTGATCAGTGGGTTCTCTTTGAGGCAGCAGACCGTAAGCTGTGTGTGATGGTACTTCTGCTCTGCTATCAGCATCAGCATTTCCTGAACTAGTAGAAACTTCCTCCTCTTCAACTCTAACCAGTGAAGAGGTCATGCTCGGAACCATCTGATCTTGATGTCTCCTGCCTGAAGCTGGGGAATTGTTGATCCTTAATTCTTCCTGCTCCACTTCCATATGTACCTCCCGAGGAAAATCTATTACGGGTAGTTCTGATGAGTCACCAAGGCCTTCCTCTGTTCCATTCTCTAATGCAGCTCTTGATGCAGCCTCTAGTTGCCACATCTCAGCAAGAGCTTCTTGAAGTCTGGCTATAGCTGCAGCAATTTCTACAATAGGGAGAGGGTAGTTGGAACCAAGTTCAACCCCTGCAGCTTGTAGTACAGATTCAGGTGCATCCCACGGATGGTGTATCCATTGGGTTGGTAACCTTGCAAGCTCAGGAAGCCAACGTCGTACATATTCTCCATGCGGATCAAACTTGTAGCCCTCGAACTGTAGATCAAAACAAAAATATGGAAAGAAAAAAAAGTAAACAATCAGGGGCTTTCTGTACATAAGTATGTTTATAATTAAATCTGCAATGCATACATGTTAGACATTATTCAAGGATTGACTAAAGAAACTTCAAAAAAGGAAATAAAAATAGCTACAGCTAAAATTTCCGCCAAAAACTGTATATGCTACGATATCATAGTTCATAATGTTGCTTGGTAGTTTAGTACTTCCCCAGGAAAGGAACTGTGCCACAGTAGTATCAGGGAACGCATGAGCATGAAATAGCTTGATGGACGGGAGAGTGGATAGTAATCTGGTTAACAGCTACTAAACAAGAACAATACCTGAGGGTTATCAATGCGATCCAGCTCACGACCATCAGGAAGAGACCCGGATATGTACTGCCAACCCAGGGCATCACTTTCAAGATCGGCATCTAATAAAGTGTCCCAAAAGTACTTCATTCCCCACCTCCAAGGAAGTTGCAAGACCTTCACAAAGAAGCTGGCCACAACCACACGTATTCGATCATGCAGCCAGCCAGTGGCCCAAAGCTCTCTCATGCCAGCATCTACGAGAGGATAACCCGTTCTACCTTGTCTCCAAGCTTTGAAATAATCTTCATCGATCACCCAAGGAAAGAACCTAAGGTGGGCCAAGAGAGGTTCCTCATGACTGCAAGGGTGGTTGAAACTCAAGTATCTAGAGTACTCCCGAAGACCAATAGATTTAAGGAACAAATCACAGCTCTCTTCGGCTGCTTTATTCCCCTCGTTGGTCCACACAAGCTGCTTCATACGAACAAGATGGAAGACTTTGCGGACACTTAGCTCCCCAAAATGCAAATGAGGTGAAAGTAGTGATGTAGATGCACTATCTGCTTTCCTTCGATTCACAGAGTACTCAATCAAAGGTCCATTAATGAAGGAAGTCAGAGACTTGTCAGCATTACGCCATCCTGGTGACCACGCTCGAGCAAGAAGGGCATTGCTTCCCTTCTCAGACTCATCCTCAAAGACCAGAATATCTGAAGGGCATCTTGATACCTCGCCTGATGGAACCAAAATCAAAGACATGAGGAAGCAACAATAACTGAATTAAGTTAACCGATGATATCAATAATCAACCTTTGGGAGAAAAGAAAATTTATAAGGTCGGATCAAGGAATTCAATTTCAATGCTTCTAAATTTTTTGGACAAGTGCTACTCTTGAGTAACATTGCCAATAACTACCAACTACCCATAACCTCAGCTAGCCCTGGGAAAGATTGACTAACAAGAGGCATAAATAACACTAGGAAATGTTGAAATCTCATGACCGTACCCTGAAATACACGAGTGGTTAGACCGCGAGAATTTGTAACATGGAAATTAAAGAATAAATGCTGAACTTCATAAATCTAAAGCACCTGGTACTATTCTTTTCGGTGGCAACAAAGGTGCAGCTGGATCATAAGGCATGCTGAGGCATCTATTCCAGAAAGGAGCAAAAGTTGTAAATGGTTGACCATTTTCATCGTTGACTTCCCATGGTTCATAGAGCAAATCCGCATTGAATGAGCAAACTCTTATGCCTCGAGCAGTCAGAAGTTCCTTCAGCCGATGATCCCTAACAAGAGAGAGAGGATCTGCAAGAACAAAAGGATAAATCGATCTAAAGAACTATTTCAAGTCAAATTGTCAGGAATGTTCAGTGATACCTGAATACAACAAGCTAGACAATATACGGAGGCTAAGGTGATGAAAAACTTGTTTCCAATTATTCAGAGATTTTTTTTTTTTTGCAAAATTTATATATAAAATCAATACGAGAAAATCTTGAACATGAATGATCCTGTGCTTGCAAAATCGTAGCACCACTATTCAATCATGAGATACTAGAGACAATTCAGTCATGACGAAGAAAGAAAGTATACAACAAATAGAACACACTTTAAATGATCCAACCTCATAATTGGATAAATCTTGATGGATAATCCAAGCGTGCATCAAATTGAAGATCTGTAGCCTTTAGATTACAAATGGCAATCCATAAAATCACAATATGCATCTGAATTTTGCTCAAAAAAGTTAGAATATTGACCGATAGAAGGAGACAAATAATAGGCACGAGATTAAACCTGATTATAACAGGAACTCGACAATCAAATAGCAGGAATGAATTGCAACCATTTCTTAGCTTTAATTAGTGAAACAAATAAGTAGCTGAAGACTGTTGTAATCTGTCACACAGATTTTATCAGTGATAGGAAATTAAATAATAATAATACGAAAGGAATCCGATAGAAATCAGAAAAAGAAAACTATCATTAATCGAGACCATAATATATCAGAAAGGGGAGAAGTAAATGGCATCGACTGATTGAACAAAGAACACCAAGATCAATATAATGATTGGAAAAAAGACATAAAAATATATCAAGGAGAAAAGTAAAGTTAATACAAAAAATGAAAAGAAGCTACAAACAAGGATCAACCACACATGGAAGGATATCTCACAGATCTAGTTTTTACGATAACAACAAAATTAACAGTCTTTAACAAAAAGGCAGTAGTAGCTACAAGAGAGACCGACCATAGAGGTGGTTGAAGAAGAGGCTGGTGGCAGCAGTGGAGCGAACGACCTCAAGGAGGGTGGAAGCCGTATCCAGTGACCTCTTGGTGATGAGGGGGGTGCCCAGGCTCCTGAGGGAGGAGTCAAGATGGTGGAGGCTCTGGCTGAGCCACCACCTGGACACCCTCCCAGGGTAGAAAGGCCCCTCCTCCTCAGGAGCCCATATGTACAGGGCCACCACCGCCCCTGCCCTCACCCCAGCAGCCAGGGCTGGGTTGTCCTCCACCCTCAAGTCCCTTCTGAACCATACTACGCTAGTTTGGTTGCTGCTGCTGTTGTTGCTGCTGCTGCCGCCGCGGCCACCAGGCATCAATCCCTCTTTCTCTCTCTCTCTCTCTCTCACTCTCTCTCTTTTCCTGCTACCACAAATCACAGTATAATGGGAGAAGATTTAGATTAGCTTATGCCACCATGAATCAAAGTTGGAGATGAGGGGAAAGCTGCAGCCTATGGCTGGTGGGAAGTGGGAATTGGTTTTGGCCCCTTTGGAGTCTCCTTTCTGGTGGGGGACCAGCCATGGTTTGCCCAAATGGATGTGGGGATTGAGATGAATGGTACTGGATTTTCCTCTGCTTCTTTTTCTATTTCCCATTCCGAACTAAATTAGTACTGGATTTCTCTTCGGCCAATCGTTGCTTTATTTTACGCGTGCTAATGATTTATATCCTATAAATGAATTATTCCCACATTATGGTGAAGGAAAATTTAGATGTTAAGTACCTGATCGAATATGATCTGATCCGATGGATGGATGGATGGATGGATGGATGGATGGAACGATAAAGATAGCAAGTAATAAATACATTTCGTAAATACCAGCTCTGCGGTGCTATACTTGGAGAAGTACTCCGTCACTCGACTCCACGCACGACTTGGGCTACGGTGAAAGCGCCTCCTTACTTCCCGGTGGATGCCCACGTACTCGTTCGTGAGTTGTAAGCAGCTATTCGTGACTCTTATCTTCTCCTCATTCGCTTGTGTTGGGCCCTTCGATGTGTACGTGTGGATTGCGTTGTGCATTCCCCTGCCACCACTCGAATAATCTTTTAATATTCCTCTTTTTCTACTTTTGAACACGACTAGTCTCTCTCTTTTCATATTCTAAATGGAGGATATCATGTGAAGGAACAGACCACTGTAACCTTAGAGATGGAAATTTCCCTTGAACATATAAACCCCTTCAGATTCTGATCATGTCATTGTTATAGATGTCATGTGGATAATGAAGATGCTTGCAAAGACTAATATTGTTCCCACCCTAATTTTCCTAGTTGATTGGATATGATGTCAGGCCATACCAAGTCAATAGCTTGATGTCCCCATGTTTTGACTCAAAAGAAGAAAAAAGAAAAGAAGAAAAAAAAACAAAAGGATTCGTGCATGATGCTGAAAGTTGGGGGAGGGGAGCAAAGCTGCCAAGATTGAGATGAACAAAGCTAGTTTTGATTCAACAGTGCGTTCTGGAACACGTATCAGTTGAAATCTCACTATCTGGATGTGGATGTCATAGTTATCTCAATGACAATAAGAGATAAGGTCTAGATGAATCTAAGCTTTTCAGCAAGCCTGTTTAGATTTATCTTTTTCTAGTTGCACTTCAAATCATTCCAAACCCTCCTGTAGCCGCATATCTGACATGCCAAACCTACCTTTCTGCAAAACCATGTCAGTGACAATTAGAGATCAGGTCTAAGATGAATCTATGCTTTTCAGCAAACCTGTTTAGATTTATCTTTTCTACTTGCAGTTAAAATCACAATCACTTCTTGATCCAAATCCTCTTGTAGCTGCATACCTGACATGCCAAACCTACCTTTCTGCAAAACCATATCGATGGCAATAAGAGATAAGGTCTAGATGAATCTAAGATTTTCGGCAAACCTGTTTAGATTTATCTTTTCTACTTGCAGTTAAAATCACAGTCACTTGTTGTTCCAAATCATCCTGGAGCTGCAAATCTGACATGACAAGCCTACCTTTCTGCAAAACCATAATAATGTCAAGCTTAACAAACTGTGAAGAAATTAACAAATTTGATGGAACAATATCAGGATTGTTGCATTTCAGTCATGTAAGATATGGTGTTGCCAAGTTTTCTTTCTTTTCTTTTTTTTTTTTGAAAAGAGGTTGTGAACAATATGCAAAGCAGCAGAAAGAAACATCACAATTTATAGGAATAGGAATTTTTTTATATAAGGAAAATTGTTTACCAGACAACAGCAATCTCCACAGGACAAAAATATGCTTGTGGTTGAAGTTTGGCACCACAGCAACTTGTCAGCCAGGACCACAAATTATGCTCATTTGTGGATGAACGAACTTATGATTTACATCAAAATAAAATTCCTATGTTGGATCTATATGCAGCTTATTCTAATAGATGATGGCGATTCTAAAGTTACATTGTTTCCTAGTATCATAGCTTACATGTAATATGTAGCATTTCAGATGGAATTTGACTACTGGTTGTTCCAATTTGTTGCTATGAAGAATATAGCATGCACTCTTTTTGCTCTTATTGCAAAATTTGGTTGTGGGGTCCAGATCTGTCGTGTTCCAGAATATTTTGTTTCATACGAGTTATGAGACTTGATGAATGAATTCATAAAATGATTTTTCTGTTCGCTAGATAAATCTCTTCTTACTCCCAACCATCCAGCAAAATTGAAGGAAAACACATTTAGTAAATAAAACATCTCGTCACAATTGATCAGCACTTGCAAAAGTTAGAAAAGAGAATCGAGAATTGAGATGTAATCCTGTCACAAGGATTAAGCACTCAGTCAATCTTATCACCTAACATATCAAAAAGGGTCTAACCTGAAGATGAATATTGTAAGCATCATCAGGATTCAAGATATTTAACGAAAAAAATTCATATAGTATAGACATGTTTTGTATGTTCATGGAACTATCAGGAACCATGATTGTAGCATCAAAATAAATGATATTGATCAAACTATCAAGCATTTAAATACTACTAAGGATATGACTCTTTTCATCTTTGTAGTTGTCTTTACAACTTTGTTGTCATCGTCGAACGAACATATGAAATGATGCAACTTATTTTAAAACTTGTAACAAAATTGATCAATTCAAAATATACTTTATACAGTTTAAAATGCTTACTTTAATATGTAAAAAATATGCAATATTTATTTCTAATTGTCTTAAACATCATAAATCATGTTCAACTGATCTACAGATATCAAATATATGCATTTTCAGAAAGAAAAAAAAAAAAGGAAAAATATCTCAAGCACGAAGCACCTTTCGACTGCCAGATACATACCTTGCTGAAGCAATTTCTATAGCAACTTTGCCACAAGAACATACCATTTTCTTTGTATGCCTTCCTCAGGATTGGTTACTTCCGTGACAAATTTTCTTGAGCCCATTACTAGTGCATGACCTACAGAGTCAGACATCTAGCACTGAAGTATGTCCTAAGATCATAGAGAAATCTGGTTTGCAGAAAGCTACAAAATTATAAATCAAGATACATATGCATTATGGCATCTTGTTAGTTCCAATGTCAAATTAGCCCAGTGGAAGAAGTAACATGTTAAATAGAGACCAAAATTGATGACTCTATGCATGCTGCTTAAACTACATAGTTCAGGTGCAAGAAGCTTCACTTCCAAATTGTGCAAACTATAATTTCATATACTCTTGGACAACACAGGATACAACAAAACACCAGCAAAATTAATGTCCACAGGGCAACTGATTATAATCTTTCTCAAGTTCTCAAGGCATGAAGAGAAACAGAGAACCTTAACCCAAAATGATAGTCTAGGTTTATAATGAAAGTTCTCAACAAAAACTCTTTAACAGAAAGACAAAGGAATGTCTGAAGTGACTAAGAAACCATATTAACCTATAATATGTAAACTCAGTGCCACAAGAATCAAATAACACAAAGACAGAAGTTAAGGGCTGATATTTTAAGTATCAAATATGAGAATTCATAGAAAAATGAAATAAACATAAAACAGAAGATAAACATATTTTTTGGAAGAAATTGTCAACATAAACATAAAACGAAAAGAGAGAAGTGGCAATGTGTAGTGAGCAACTAATGAGACACCTCCATGTATAAAAAAGTGCGATCAGCAAAACTCCCATCATTGGTATTGGCCTCCCATGAATCAGATAAAAATTTGATCAAGACTATTTGGGATTATGAAGGCACATGGGTAAATCAGAGGACAAAAAAAAGAGAATCAGAGAAATGAACTTTCATCAAATAGCTTATGGATCCTCGCAAAACAAAATTATGGAAGCAAGCATCATGATCGAACTAAGATTGAAAAGAAGGAAATTGAGTCAAAAATATATAATAACACGGCCAATCATAAATCTTCGGTAGTTAATATACACATGAAAATAATTCAGATCTCATGAATAGTGCAATCAAAAGTGTGCCTAAGGGAAGTACAATGGTTTTTTGATAAACATGGTTACCCAACAGATACAAAAGATCCCATAACATTACATCACAAGCAAATAATAAATTTATCTATATCTTTCTAGTTGTTGAGAAACAAGAAGGTCAAATAACATGTTCAAGTTTCTTAGCTAAAGCCTGACATATAATACAGTAGATAAAATACTTCTCATTATATTTATCTCACTGGCACGTCCATGAAAAACAGACACCAAAGGTTTCATCCAGATTGAAGAACTATTACTATAACAGACCACATGAGCACTCCTTCGTAAGAGTTGCACCACTGCACAATAAAGGAGAAACAATGAGCAACTGATCCTGTAATATCAATTGGCATAAAACCGGACCCAATTCAAGACAAATTTTGGCTTTAGTTATTTTTAAATGAATAACTAACAAACTAAATACTCAATTAATACACTTACATCATGGAGCACAAATACATTATAATATGGTTACCCATGTTGGATTGCTGACCATAATCATTAAAAAAAATGGACAGGGAACTTGCACAAGAAAAGATCAGTCAAGAACTTACGAGGACAGTGCTTCTGGAAACATAATCCATCAAAAGTGGTTAGTTGAAAGACAATTTTTTCAAAAAACTTTTATGAACATGAGGCAAGTCAGTATTTAATGAGATGATTTATTGCTTAGTACCTTGAGATGTGCATGCAGGATAAATGAAGCAAAACATATCAGATTCTTCTTCAGTATCAGCAGCTACATGGCTGAACTCTCTATGTACCACCCACAAATAGATGTTGGTTACTCAGTTCCTATGCATTGTTCTGCAAAGAGATATCCCACACTAACTGAACAGAGGAGCAACCCACATTGCTTAGATCTATCACATAACACAATCCAATGGGTGGCTCGGGCACAGAGAATCTTGACCATCCAAGTGAACAAATTTAAACATCCAATGTCAGCTCATCAAGATCAGATATCTTTTCTGCTTCTAATCAACATCACTGGCCGCTGCAAAAAAAGTCTTTTAGCAGGACACTGTGTGGCCCATCTCCAAATTAATTAACACAATAGAAAATGCTAAATTTCACAGATATAAGGAACATGAAGGGAAGTGAAGAAAACTCAATCAAAATCAGCATTATAACTTCACTGTGTTGCTGAAAAAAGAAAATTCACTGTGTTGCTTTGAGTCTACATTTTGTCCATAAAACAGGATACATTTTTTTAGCTAGGGTTCCTCTCTGCCTCTCCTCATCTCCTGTTTTTGTTCTTTTCCAATTCTTTGTGTTGAACGTGATGTGTGTGATGAGTGGTTCATCGCCTTTGCATCTGCTTATATATAGAAGATAGAAAAACAGGGGCAAAAAGAGAAAGGAGAAAAAATGGAGTGATGTAAGTTGACCCCATGGGTATTGGCCAATCCAGAACAATATGATTCCCCAAACAGCTAATACAGAAGATAGCAAACCAGAGTCAGAGAGAGAAGGAAGATAAACAGATGGACTGATCTAAGTTGATCCCATGGGTATCGGCCAATTTCAGACTGATCAAATTCCCTGAACAGGGAACTACAAAAGAACTTGACACTTTTAATGGCGAAAGGGCTGATCGATTTTTCGACCCTCTGAAATATATCAGCTTTTGGGTCATCGTACACAAACAAGCCCAGCAAATTTGACATCAATATTAAGAACATGCCACACTGTAGCTGCTGCAATGACCAATTTTCAACTTTGTCATGTGGGCGAACATCACAAGTTATCAAAGTGTCTCTTCCAGTCTTCATTGCCCTTACGCCGTCTGAGGATGTTCAAACATTTTCAAGTTTTTTCATGTCTCTACAACCTCATTCAAGCCACGAAACAAAGATCATCCAAGGAAAAATGGCACCGAGCACATTAACAAACATACAAATATGTGCATGCATATGCGATATTCTTGCAAAATGGGATGGATAAGGGCATCATCCAATGGCATCGCAACTTAATGTCACGATAGATCTAAACAAAGATAAGTATGTTCCGCAACAACCAATTCAAATCATTCACCTTAATTTTTCAACAGTGAACCAGCAAAGAAGGGAAAAGCAAGGAGGCAAACCTGATGTAGCACCGACAATAATCCAAGAAGCAGTTTCCATCCCTTTGGCAAGCGATCTCCCAACTCGGAATCATCCACAGTCATCCTTCTCCTCCGGCTTCCCCATTGCCCTTCCAATCCGCTCATTAAGCCCGGAAGCTGCTCCACCATCGTCGGTCCAGCCATTCTCTGCCTCAGCTCCTCAGCAAAGGGATTCTCCACCAAGCCCCCAACTAGATCAAATCCACCGTCTGGCCTTCTCCATTCACGACCTCCCGATCCCCATCCTCCACCAAAACCAAGGCCAACTCCTCCTCACTGCCATGAGGAGTCCCTCGGCGAGACAGAGTTTGATCCGGAGAAAAACTGACCGTGGTGGAATACGATCTCAAGTTTCTCGAGGCGGCCGGTATCGATCATTCGACTTCCATTATACTGCCATTTTGTAAGTTATGTAAAAAGATTATTTGTTTTACAACATTATCGATATATATATATATATATAACTTATGTTTAATATTATTAGAACTAATTATATATATTATATTTTATAATTAATTATTCTTAACATCACGATCGTTATATTTTTAAAAGTTAAATTAAGATCTCTATATTTATAAAAAATAAAATATTTAATCCTATTATTTTAATATATTTTTAAAATTTTATAAAATTATTTTTTTAATCTTGGGATCTCAATATTTTATCTTTATAAATATATTGAGAGTATAAAGATTGAAATACTAAATATAGTTAATTATAAATATAATATATAATTAGCCCAATATTATTATCAAAGAGATGCTTACAAAGCTACTCTACTTGGCAGATTGGTAACGTCATGGACACGTTAGGTACCAATTCATGAAGTGGTACCCACTGTTGACCACGGTCATACTTGCCGGCAATCAATGGTCAACTTTAATCCTGCTATATGATCTGGCAGTATTCCTGTACCATAAAAGAATGTAACATGACACATATATATATATATATGTTCAAATTGCAAATAACAATAATATAATTGACTTCATATCTGCTGGTTCACTGAACCAGCTTCATGGGTTCAAGCAGTCGCCCTCACTTGCTCAATCATTCAAGCCGACATCCTAAATAGATTGATGCTACATTTCGCACTATATATCACGATACATTATGAATACAAATGCATAGAAGGACTTGAGTGGACATGATTCCTTCGTTTATATCTCAATATAAATTGGTCCATGGTGTTCCTCCTTGTGTACCATCTTTTTTGTTTTCATTCCTCACATCACATCTGTCACGTGTTAATCACACGCGGTCCTTGGTCCCTTGAGCCACATTTGTCCCCGTTTCTTTGGTTACTTTGGAATATTTTTTCACCTTTTTCTCGGGAAATAATGATATAAATTGACTTGTAATACTGATAATTAAAAGGTGTTCGACATACGTGCATGGCGTTCACGTCCGCACGGCAATTCCATTGCGTCGTAAATTACTCTCCACTTGTTTTTGGTTGGAGGGTAAGCAAAGCTGCGCACGGCATCAGTCAAAGTCCACCAACCCCGGCAATCATTTGGCTGCTTCCAGTTTACTTCGCCCGGTCCCACCTTGCGAAGCTGCTGCATCCAAGGCCACTCATGCACACCACCTCCACGCCTCCAGCTTCCTTCCTCCCCACCGCTATATATATCTCCCTCATTGCTCCTCTCTTCCTCACTCCATTGGCTCACGGTACAACCAATAAACATCGCCCGAGTAGATGGATAGAATGGCCGCTTCTTCCACTCTGCTTCTCTTGTGCTCACTCCTGCTCTGCTCCTACTCCTTCGCAGCTGCCCCCAGGAAGCTTGTCCTGGTGCAGCAGCCACCCCTCGTCCTCGAGTACCACAATGGCCCGCTCCTTAGGGGTAAGTACACCCTGAGCATGCTCTTCTACGGCCGCTTCTCTGCCGCCCAGCGTTCCATCGTCGTCGACTTCGTTCGCTCCCTCTCACCCACCGGGGCCTCCCTCCCGCCGCCCTCCGTCGCCTCCTGGTGGCGCACCACCGCCAGCTACGCCGGCGGCGACGTGCACCTCTCTCTCGGCCCGCAGCTGCTGGACGAGTCCTACTCCAAGGGGAAGCTGTTATCCTCCTCCGACATCGCCGCGCTGGCCGGAAAGGCGGCGGCCGGGGGCGGGCACAGGGCCATTGGGGTGGTCGTCACCGACGGCGACGTGGCGGTCGAGGGATTCTGCTCCAGCCGGTGCGGGACGCACGGGCGGCTCGCGGGCTCCGCCGGGTTCGTCTGGGTGGGCGACTCGGCGAGGCAGTGCCCGGGCCAGTGCGCGTGGCCATTCCACCAGCCGATCTACGGGCCGCAGGCGCCGCCGCTGGTGGCGCCCAGCGGCGACGTGGGGATGGACGGCGTCGTCATCAACCTGGCGACGCTGCTGGCGGGCGCGGCAACCAACCCCAACGGCGACGGCTACTTCCAGGGGCCGGCGGACGCGCCGCTGGAGGCGGTGACGGCGTGCACGGGGGTGTTCGGCAGCGGGGCGTACCCGGGGTACCCGGGCAAGGTCCTGGTGGATCCCACGAGCGGGGCCAGCTATAACGCGAGGGGACTCGGAGGGAGGAAGTACCTGCTGCCCGCCATGTGGGACCCCGTCACGTCCCAGTGCTCCACGTTAGTCTAAAGATTCGCGCATGATATGATCACAGTGGCCTCTCTAGCGTTTAAGGTGTTGTTGCCTCTGTTCGCAGTCTATACAACTGTTGTAGTAGAAGTGAATAAGGTTAAAGGGGAAGGAAAAGAAAGGAAGACAAGGGAAGAGATAGCGAGATGTTGTTATATATTGTCGAAAGGTTATATATGTCTGTTGTCAGCATGAATATGTAGTACAGTATAATACAAGATTTGTGTTATGTCAACCTCAAATTGATACAGAACAGAGCAGAGCAGAGCAAAGCATACTATGCATCTTCAAGCTTTTTCTTTATGGAAGGCATAGTGCCTGAACGAAAAGGAATCATGTTCAAGCAGATTTAGGAGGGTGTTTGATTGATCGATGACACGAACAAACTTAGAAATATGCAGAACACCTGTTCTCGATTTTACACTCCCACATAATTGACTCAAATATTCTAATCTATGGTTGTTCTTGTAATCATAGTTTTGATTGCCAATGCGTTCCCAACTCACATAGAGAGAGAGAGTGAGAGAGAGAGAAGAGGGGTCATGAAAAATACCTGAGAAAAAGCCAAAAACTCGATGTATGGAGTTGTCTTTTTCCAAATTAATCCTCATCTCCAAGATCATCTAAAAGCTGGTTGAATCGTTGATGATACAAGGTGGGACATGAGCTCCTTGTGCTTCTTATCCTTTCTCTGACCTTCTCCATGCATGTCGGCCATCGTGCCCTCTCCATGCCCATATGCCACCCTTCCGCCTCCTTATGCCCCACGCTCCATTCAAGCATGCTGCTGTTCTACATGCATGTTCACCGGCTGATCGACATTCTAAAATCAATTATTTTGGTGCATTGTTTGCTGAAAAGAAGAGATCAATTTGGATTATGACCACTCAGCTTCTCTTTGACAGATGCCATGGCCCCCCTCTCCCCCTCCTCGCAATTCAATAATGTCGGCAGGCATTAAAATACTACCAATAAATAGATGCATATCTCCTTCGAGTTGTCAGCATGCCAGAAGAAAAGAAGATGCAGGAATCAAGTACATGAAACGAGATTCTCACGCACTGCACTCAAATCTTCTCCTCTTCCTCCCTTTTCTGGTCAACCACGCTGTTTCCCTTCTCCTGCACAGCATCAGTTTTCACCATGAGGACCTGAACAGAAGAAGAAAGGAAACTTATCATCACTTTCGATTCACGTATCTTTCCATCGCCAGTAGTTATGATGTCTCTTCCGCATCATTTATTTGGCCTTGGGAGCATGCAGGTGCATGGATGTAAACCCTAGGGCTGTCATAGCTTCCAGATGTCGAGCCATCATGGGGCTACGTACCTGAGCTTTCACATGAACTGTACACATGAGTTCTGGATATCGATCAGCTCGGCAGTGTCGGGAGCTTCGAGGGCCACGGTAGCTTACGAGGTCTCGTACTCAGCTGCTCTGGATATTGATCAGCTTGGCAACTTCATCGACAGTAGAGCTTTCATGGAGCCTGTACACGGTACTCATCTCCTCGGGTTTGCATTAGCATGATTCCATGGAGGAGTGTTTAAAGCTGCTGAATCATGGATGAGATGGAACCCCTTCCTCGATCGATATCTTAGTTGGGACACTGAATAATCAATCAACATGGCAACCTCATCAACAGTGTTCAAAGTTTCACTGTGCTCATCAACACACGGAGATTGGCACCATGACGACAACCACTGCTTTGGTGCCATATTCAACCAAAACACCTTCCCATCACCAAATCTTGCAATATCTGAACATCATAAGTCACAGTTTGGAGCAGTTGATAGGATTAAAATGGACGGCAACACAATATATATATATATATATATATATATATATATATATGTCTCATAAAAATATTTATTTTAAAAAATTTCTAGCAAAGAGCTTTTACTTTAAAAAAATTCTTATTTACATTCTTTTTTATAAAATAACTATTTTGCTCTAACCCTCACTATCATCTCTGCTTTTGTCAATCTTGCCTATGACCCTCGTATAAGGAAGAAGGGGGCACAAGGATCGTCATTGCATCTGTGAACCTACGTTGCCTCTTTCCTATATTGTCTCAACTCCTTTTTGCCCGGTTGAATTCATTGCTTGCAACCCTTGTACGAGGAAGGAGGGAGCATGAGGGTCGTTGCCTCCACGAACCTCGTCATCCTCGCCTCCTATATGCCCTGCACGAGGAAGGAGGTGGCATGAGAACTACTGCTACCTTTGTAGACCCACTCGCTCCATCAACCCCGTCATCACCTCCACACTCCCTACTTCCTCTCATAAGGGTTACGATGTGAGCAATGGATCTAGACTAAACTGGTGCAAGGAGGAGGAGCCGACGATGAGTATAACGAAAATAAGAGTTAAAATAGTCATTTCGCAAAAGGAGATAGCGCTTTGTGCAAAATTTTCAAAGTAGGGGCACTATTTAGAAAATTTTCAGTGAAGTTTTTTTCGAGGGTTTGTTATATATATAGGTTAGTTCTGAAAAACAATCATTGATCATACGAAAAAGATTTTTTTACTCGTCTTCATAGGATCCATCACTAGTGTCACTTCTGTCTTTGTGGATCTCATGAGTCATACCCACATCTTCCTCATGCAAAGGTTGTGAGCGATGAATCCGATGAAGACAAGAGAAAAACCAGTAATTACTCTTGTCTTAGAAAACACTTCTTCCCCTTTCGATAAAAGATGCTCGCTCGTCTACCACCCCTCTCCTTTCTCACCCATGATATATATATAGAGAGAGAGAGAGCTAAAACAACAGTAGCTTTATCGGACGCGTATGTATGTGTATATCTGCAGGAATTTGCTGCAAACTGTAACCATGTTTGATCTATGAGATAATACTCGAAGATGCAGTAAGAAAACACTTGTTATCTTGGAAGATTAGCATGGGTGAAGACCCGAGATATCTGATCTGATATTGTTGATGTCGGTAACCAATCGGATCATGGAATCTGTACCATCTAATATAAATTTCGATATCAAATAGTGTGATCGGTTCCATAATTCTTTGTCGATATTAATCATTATGATCGAGATATGAGATTTTGATGTTGAGTGTGGTCAATTCCATCAGCTCAGAATCCTCAGATAAAGATGGAGTCCATTTCACCTGCCAAATCAATTCTTCCAGAACTTGAAAGAAAAAGACCAGGCAACAACTGTACCAAGTCATCTTGCTACCTCAATTGCAGAATTATTAATTAGGTTTACTGCAGAAAAAATATGGCAAATGATTAGACAAAAGATTTGTGGATATAATTAAGTCGTGATGAACCATCGGAAGCTGGAATTAAAGTCAAAATTAATTGTTATGATTGTTATCATATAGTATCTCTTTTGAAGCCCAATGTTCTCTCTCTAGAGTTCTATGTGGCCCATTAAGACTAAGCCCCATATGCCAGGCTTTCCTCGTTCTCTTCGCGGCCACCGTACCTCGGCCGCCGCCGCCGCCGTGATGGCTCTCACCAACGGAAATTGAGTCCGGGCCTCGTGAAATCATAATCCATTGAATATATCTCATAGCACTTATATGAATATGTTAATTAACTTATAGGATTATGGGGTGAGAAGAAGTGAATGATTCAAACACAATAAAATTAGTAAATCAGACATATTAATCTTTTTTTTATTCAAATGCTAAATGATAAAGATGATATTAAATTCCAAAACTTTACGATAAACTGTTAAATTTTTAATTAACTAAGTTAATTGGTACATTCCATGAAGGATGAATTGGTAAACAATAAATGAAATATATATTTATATATATAGACATAATGGTCTAGTAAAATCATATTTCAAAAGTCCATCGAATGTTATATGATAAATTTACCATAATGATATTTTTTTATATTTCATCAAAAATATTTTTTTATTTAAATTAATAAATAAAATAGATAAAATGAACTCAAGTAGTCTTACAAAAAAAAATTGAATGGCTTAAATATATAATAAATAAAAATATATAATCATATAAATGAATGTAAAATAATCTTTAAATATAAATAAAATAATACCCTATCATATAAAAACATAAATAATGTTGGTTGGGGAAGAAATCAAAAGAAAGGGGAGGAAAATGAGGGTTAGAATTTCAATGGTAATCTTTGATTTTATCGAATATTATAAATTACTTTTAATTTTTTTAAAAAAATTATTAACATCCTATAAATATTAAAATGCTACTGTTACCCTAAAGTAATATCAATATTTGAAGAACATTTTTAATGTGGCATCTGGGTTAAATATAATTTTAAAAAAAATCATCAAGCTTTAATTCATATTGAAATCTTAATATATATTTTAAATATGTTCTCAAAGGCATCCTATAAATCACTTTAATCATATTTCTAATGAATGAATAGATGGGAGGAACAAATAAGCTTAATTTGCTGGCATATCACAGTACACAAAAATCTATTTATTTCTGTATACAATCTACAAAGATCACTATCTCTTACAGTCCCAAAAAAAAAAAAAGGCAAAAAAAAAACTGGTACAGGAAAAAGGAAACATGTTAGTGATGATGAAGAAACCAATTCCACCCAGAGAAAGTCAAAAGTGCTGCATCAATCAAGGGTTTGGTTCTGTGTCATCTTCAAGCGGCTGTTCCGTGACCTGCATGACCTTCTTGGGTGGAGCATTCAGCAGCTCCATGAGCATTGGCTTCGCCTTCTCACTCACCTTTATGATGACCAAGAACAAGAGCCTGTAAAGGATCACCATGAGGAACAGTATGGCCAGATCAACCCACTTGGAGTAGCCCACCTCCATCTGCCAGTAATCTCTCACCACAGTCTCCCCAGTCACGACAGCTGCTCCGCCTGCTTCGCTGCCGGGGAAGGTCAGGCCGATGAACTCGTTCTTGAAGTAGCCCTGGTTGGCGTACTTGTGGAAGGCGATGTGGTAGACCGGGTACTTCCACACCGGCTTGGGTAGGTCTCTGGGCAATCGGAAGAAGCCACTTGACAGTATCATCACCGCTTGGATTCCGGCACCGGTGATGATGCCCATGAGGAAGTTTGGCACGATGCTGGCGACGATCATCATCAGCCCCTCCACCAGCAGCATGCACATGTAGAGCACCAGGCCGAAGAAGATGAAGTGTTCAACCCCTCGTTGGAGACCGGCGAGGTAGTACGCCATGGCCGCCGGAAGTAGCGAGACGAGCGCCAGGTAGGGCGCCGACGAGAGCGTGTTGCTGATCACGAACGCCGCCACGCCGTAGTGCCCGTTGAGTCTCTCGCGTCGAAAAATCTGCAGGAAGCGTCTTCGTGCCCGATTCAGTTGCTGGACAGCATTTAGATCATGAAGACAGGAAAAACAGAGTGCCTCTCACCTTCATGTCTTCCACGAAGGATGGAAATCCTCCAATCGCCATGAAAGTGAGGAATCCTGCTACGAACATCAGCATCGAACCCCTTGCCTGTAAGATTTAGCGAGTGCATGCGTGTGATCGGTTTCCATCCTTAAATTATTAGTTGCTTATAGCCAAGCATAACACGACAGGGTCGATCATCTCACCTGAATCGACCCATAGCTGAGTCCAACATCATAGAAGACGGTACCAATGCAAAGACAGAGCATGATGTAGATCGCAAGTCGCAGCCAATAGTAGCCTAAATCCCTGTACATGTTCACGAAGGATCTCTTCGTGAGCACAACGCACTGGGCAGCAAAACTGGCTTGCCTTTTGTTCTTGACCAGATCTCCTTCCTGCAAAAGTCAACTCCTTGTGAGCTCAGATTTAGCGAAGTGATCGAACGATGATCGATGCCGATAAGTGACCATTAGCTCACCGTATTGCATATCTCAGAGACTCGTCTCAACACATGTTTGCATGTCTCGGACTGCTTGTATGACATCGTCAGTACGTCGATAGCTTTGTTGGCGTTGGTCAACCTCTCACTACATCCTTCTTTAGACTCCTGAACAGAGCAACAACTTTCATCAGCTTCGAGGAAGAAGCTCCGGAGCATGCACATGACAGAATGAGAATTCATCATCTGACCTTATCGAAGTCCTTGTTTATGGTTCGAAGGTAGTGATCGGAGGGGTTTCTGAAGGTTGGGCATGGAAAACCATTCAGCGCAAAGAACTGCAGAACCGAATCATATCAGCTAAAACGAAAACGATGTTGCAGATGTTATGTTGCGAAGGATGTGGATTTACCTCGTTGGTTCTGGAAGTTGGTCCGAAGTAAACGGTTCTGCCAGAAGAGAGAAGGCACAAGTTGTCGAAGAGCTCAAAGACTTCGCTGCTGGGTTGATGAATGGAGGCAAGAATGGTCATTCCGTCGTGCCTTGCAAGGTTGACGATGCGATGCATGACGTGGTAGGAAGCGGCGCTGTCGAGGCCGCTGGTGGGCTCGTCCAAGAAGAGAAGCTTGGGGCGAGTGAGGATCTCGACGCAGATGCTCACCCTTCTCTTCTGGCCGCCGCTGATGCCTTTGGACGAGTAGCCGCCGATTCTTGTGTCCATGGCGTCCTGCAGCCCCATCTCTCCGATGGTCATGTCTGCTCTCTCCCTCTTCTCCGACTTGGTCATCGTCTTCGGCAGCTGCAGTTCCGCAGAGTAGTACACCGCTTCTCGTACCGTCAGCGTCGTCATCAGGATGTCATCTTGCGTCACATAAGCCTGAGTTATCACGTCGGAGGAGATCATTAGAGACGAAGGACAAGAAGCAGATGTGAAAGAGATTCAACCATGGAAATGTATACGAGACTAGCAATCCCACCGAAGTCCCAAAAGACAGCCTCTGTCGTCGGCCATTCACCAAGATGTGCCCGGACTGCCTTGTGCTGGACCCTAATCTCCCTGCTAATGCATCGAGAAGAGTGGACTTGCCGCAGCCGGAAGGACCCATGATGGCGGTGACCTCGCCAGGCTGCGCATATCCGGTCAGGCCGGCGAGTATAACGTGCGACGCACTCCCACCGTTGGATGCGGTTACCCACAGATCCTCCCACGTCAGATACACTCCCCTTTCACTCGGCCCGACCGGAACAACATGCTCCGGCGGCCGGTTCTGGATCACCAGTCCCATTTCCTGAGCTATCTCTTCTGCCATTAATTAAGCTAACGAAAGAGATCAGAG
>LVTN01000474.1:6459-44032 GCA_001649415.1 Musa itinerans | reverse complement strand
TGACACTGTTCATGGATATTATTGATGTCCGGGAATGGCTGAACCACTTGTTAGTAATGCTGGAAGTGACCGGAACTGGACATGTTCGATGCACTGCCAAAGAGAAATCCAATACGGGGCGAAGAGATTTGAAGGATGTTTAATTGTCTTTCTCAACATCATCTCATTCATATAACCTAACTCGATCATCCTCTTCTCTTGTAGTAAATTTAGAAGCAGCAGCGGCAAGGAAACAAACGAGAAACACCGGCCCGAGAGAGAGAGAGAGAGAGTGGAGCGAGCACAAGAAATGTCTTGATGAAGGACTTCCACTACCAAATCAGCCGTGTCAAACCATTCTTCTCGTGCAAACCAGACTGACGAGGATGCTTCGACGGCGTGTCTGAAGAAGTTTGATGGTTTGAAGGTGTTTTTCATGTGCGTCAAGGGTGTTGTATCGCGATCACAGTGACAGAAGACCCCATGCATGCATGTTTCGGTCCTTTCTCTTCTGGTGGAGGAGCCAACACGATTGCCATAGGCGTGGAAGGAGATCTGTTCAAGTGACTTTGAATGCAGAGAACAGTTCCAGCAAATCCACACTCGAGATTTCCTGTTCCTACTTCTCTGATGGGGATCCAAATTACCTTACTATGCGTTCTTGACAAGTTATCCAAGTCATAATCGAACAAGCCATCATATAGGTTTTTCCATGAAGATTTAAAGCTCGATCTCTATCTCGAGTAGGAGCCACATATCTCACGGCTGAGCTAGAGGCTCTAAACTGTGCAACGCAGAGCCAGAATCTGCCCAACATTTGGATGCAGATCGCAGCAAACATGTGGAAAGGACTGCAAAATAGACACATGAGAAAAACCTGCAACTGTTCTTCCTACCATTTTGGTGGGAACAGAACTAAAAAAGCTCGAAAATTTCAGATAAAAACCAAGTCGAATACAAAAGATCAAAGGAGGTTCAAAGATGTTGCCCGTAAGAAAGCCTACATGCTTGGATGTTTGTAGTAGCTTCAACTAATCCAAAAATATAAGCTCAAACCGGTGGCTTCCACACGCAATTGGTGGCTGTGACGGCTAAGCAACACAATGTACAGGCAGAAAGGAAGACTTTGATAAATCAAACGTTTTTGTTCTTTCGTGTAGTCTGTCACCGTTGTGTAGATATATAATTTATATTTGGAAGAAGGCATTTGTTACACGACAGCCTCGTTTCAACCTCTGGTTTTAAGGCGCGAGAGAGACGCATAGGCAAACTAGCAACCGCGCACATGCGTATGGTACGGTTAGAATTGGGCTGGTGTTGGGAAAATTTTACGTGGCCGAAGTGTCAGCACAGCTCGATTCAATCCCGGATGCATAATGTTCCTCATCCGAATGCTCGGATGGTGGAAGTGAGCGTCAAATCAGGTTCGATTCGAGCCTCGTCTTCCTGGGCTCATATTCTCCCTTGACAGGTTATCTGCTTCTTTGTCATCAAAATTGTGCACACAAGCCAAAGTCGGAAGAGGGATTTCCAAAACGCGTTTTAGGCATTGCCAACATGATCCCAACCAACATGATTATTACTGAATTAATTTGTAATGTATTGACTTCTTGGGCAGTTGGCTTACCTTATGGACGAGCGCCGATTGTACAGACCCATGCTGTGTGGCGCCGTTCCGAGCTTTCCAAAACGACTTTATGATATGCGACGTCGACTTATATGGTGTCGAATGATACAAGGGCGAGTAGTCACCCCATTCGAGTATGAAGTATCGTATCATGCTAGCTTAGAACTCCTTCGTTGGCATTGTCATGGTTGCTAACCAGTGTCACGTGTATCGTGCTGAAATATGTCATATGAGTTGGAATCAAGTTCAAATCAATTCAGATTTGTGAAACTATTTCTTTGTGCTCATCGTCTGCTTGCAAGTGATGTAATCTAGGTAGAACCATGCCCACATTTATGAAACGAGCTGTTGTCAACATTAATATTATTGAGGGTGATGCCCTTCATCGGTCCAATTGAGAGCAATGACTATGTAAATAGTAGTAGTGTTGTTGTGTGCAATGACAACTGCATATGTGCAGTAGCCTAAGTACTTCGATGACTTGCCTTGGTCGTCGGCATTGCACATACAACGATGCCATTACGTGCCATGGCACAATAAGGCAACAACCTTGTTGAGCGTTGTATTTGATCTACGATTATGATTGATTTATCGATTTCAAATAAAATTAGAATCGAAGGCGATTCAATTCTAGTTTTTGATTTTGGAAAACTAAAACTTCGTTCTAAATGGTATTTATATTATCCTATTTACATTTATGTATATACATAAATATATATTTATGTATATTTTCATTAAAATATTTTTTTATATTTTATTTTTTTATGTCTTATCAATTAATAGATCAAATGAGAGAATATTATATTATATGATCTTATTTATTTTTTTAAATATTTTATAGATATAATAAGATTCTAATTATGATCATTAAATATAAAAAAATCTAATTATGATATGATTTCTTAGAAAATAAACATGATTATAAATTTTTTTCTAAATACTTGTTCTAAATCCTCTGTTTAAATAAACAGGACCTCTTAAGACTCTATACGTGATAACATATATAAGAGAGATTATAAATTTTCTCTCATTTTCCCTTAACCTCTATTTTATCATTTACAATAATTCTATAAAATATATATAGAAAGAAAAATAATAATTTTAATTCTCTTAATAAAATATAGACAGAAAAAAAATTAGTTTTTTTTGTATATTGATATCATTGTAATTTTTGGAATGATGATATACTTAAAGATTAGATAAAAAATTTCTAAATGACATCAAAGATACATAAATCTAAATTTTTATTTATAATTATTTGATTTCAACTCTTGATATTAAATTTTTTTATATAATAAAAATAATTTAATTTTTATACTTCCGTCAATATTAATTTTTAGGTAAAAAAAAATCAGTGATTCATCATCTCTTTGCATCATTATCATCACGGGAAGCGGCTGAACTCATCCGACTTAGCTGAACCTGTACAACTGGAAAAATATGTGCAGTGTACAAGAGAAGCTAATCAATACATGTCATCATCTTCATCATCAGCATCTTGTTCTTCGTCAACAACAATGAGCTCAGGACCAAGGTATGGCGCTCCGGCAACGACCAGATCATCCGGGAATTCTGTCTCTTCAAGTATGCAGAAACCTGAATGCATCCACATCTCGTCATTCTCCCATGACTGCGAAAGCAGCAAAACGCAGCAGGTTCAAGCTTACCCGGAAGCCAAGGTATGGGTATGTCGATGTAGTAGGTTGATGGCCTTCCAAGCTCGTCAGAATACGGAGGAGTCAACACATCAAGTATAGCACAGGGAGTTAGAGCAGTGAAAGAGTGTATGTTTCCTCCGCTCCTCGGGAACAAGACCGATGTCCTGGTGGATGCTTGGAGTATGCGTTCTTCTGCCACAACCTTTGCTAGTAGTCCATCTGCAAGGAGTACCTCGACGGTGTCATAAACTCTATCTCATCCTTTCTAAGCTTTTGTAGAGTAATGCTGTTCTCTTCCCTGCCCCATTTATGAGTTGAGCACTCCACAAGTTTCGTGTCGGTTACACACTCACAAACTTGCTTTTCTTCGAGGGAAGATTAAGAGATGTTTTCTGATCTCAACAACGAAGGAATTAAAGGGGTGGAACTGAGAAGAAGGTGCTCACTCTTTCTGGGGTTGGAGACCCAATCATAGGCGTTCCATGACACTGAACCGTACAAAACCTTGGTGAGCACCACCATTCCCGGGTGATCATGCAGAGGCATCGTTGCACCAGCCGGGAAGCAGAATACCCCCATCTGTTTGGCCATCGTATCCAATTAGCGACTGACGAAAACGAACAAGGAGTTTCATGAACATGAATACATCCTATTTGGAGTTGGGAGGCCGACGTACCGAGAAATCTTGGCACTCATGGATGTGTATATAGGTAATCTGCTCCAACGCATGCCCTAGCACCAGTCCACGGCGGCTCGTCGGACTCCTCTCATCTACTCGCGGCCCTTCGTCTCCGTATCCATCGATTCCGACGTCGGCCGGCCCCACGCCATCTGCATGACTTCGACGAGGTCAGTAATCAGTTGCAGAGCCACTAACGACGCATATAGATTCGTGTCGGAGAAGAGATTGCTACCCAGGAGGCTTTGCAGCCACCGGATCTGCTCGAACGTGAGCGGTTCATCCTCCCCGGTGCGGAAGACACTGGCGCATGCGTCGTACAGCCTCTGCACTTTGCTCCTCACCGCCACCTCCATCGTCGCGAAAGCTTGACGAATTCGTCGGAGATGTATTAATGGAATAGTCGATCCAACTCCTCGGATTATTTATATGCGTTGGCGTCCATCGCCGCTGTTTGTGTGAGGCTGCAAGTCTCAAATGAGGGGGAGAGGTTTTCCACGCTTTGTACGTTATTTGAAACAATGGGCTTCTTCTCCCCACGGAAATCTAAGCAGTCAAATGGCTTCCGGCAAAAATCATTTGCTTCTACTGCACAAAGTCTATTTATATTTCAATATGGCACATTTATTGATATAAAGATTAAATTAGAAATTAATTCAAGGAATAAAAAATAGTGTTCTACGAAACCCGCCTCGAAGGACAAGCCTTCTTTCTCTCTGCGGTGATCGTTATAGGCGGTAATTATAAACCGGCGTGAACCTCGAGCCGTCTCCAGGGAAACAGCGGCCACCCTGCGCACCGCACCAGCAAACCAGGAGCGTCCGATTTGGTGGGCCATTCCCCCGGTATTCTCCTGGCTCCACTTGTAATGTATTGGTACAGCCACGTGGCGCACAAGACACAGGTTGCGGAACACATCTAACTGCGATCTACCATGCGCGATGCATTTATTACCATCGAACCATTACCTGTTTCGTAAAAGAAAAAGCACTCGCGGAAAGACATAAAACAAAAACAATATTTTTGTTTGTCGAAACTAACGAAGGAAGATTGCGATGAGTTGACCTCCCACTGCTAATGAGAAGACAAATTAACAGCATATTATCATATTTTCTGGATCTCAAAGAACCAAGGAGACAGATCCATCAACCGGAGCAGTTCTTCATCGCATCAGATTTCGATGACCAAGAAGGAACTCATAGATTATTGAGAAGCATCACTTTTTGGTATCGGGAATTCCCTGAGACAAGGATCGACACAGCCCACAGCTTTGTGGAGACTTCCGGTAGTGGTGCAGGAAAGAGCGGAATAATCTCAACCACAAGACTCGACGTATGACTTGGGAAAACCGGAAGCAGACCACAGGAATGAGCTTACCGAGAAAGATGAGTAGCGAACGAGTATGAAACCCAGCACTTTAGATGGGGCGACGTCAAACCGGTGACAAGCCTTGCAGTTCTTTTCTCCTTACTCGATGAACAACAAATCAGAGGGAGCAGTGTGGCCGCCATTGGAAGGTTAAAAAGGACACAGTTTCTCGTCCACGTTACTGCGGTGGCCTATTTTTTTCTCTTTCCTTTTTGATGAAACTGTGGTCGCTTTTAATCGATTGGAAGATGCACCAGCAGAAGTCTCTCTCTCTCTCTCAGTGCAACCCATCAATATATATGTCGAAATCTCTCTGCTTAAATCGTACGAGCAAATGACAAGTCACCATATGTAATCCCACAGATCCGAAGCACGCATTACAATTATATCGCTATGTTTAACATCACAAGTACAAGAAGAAAAATGACAAAAACCCACCTATAACACCACGAAAGAAAAGAAAAGAGAGAAGGCCATGCTCTTGAGTCTTGACATGGATGGACGCGTGCAGGATCGGGCATCGTGCATGGAGATCAGAAGCCGCAGAACTCGAAACGATTGGGCTGGCCACCGTAGCCAGCTTCACGGCAGCCCTTGTCGCAGGCGCGGGCGCACACCCCCTTGGTGGCTCCAACGAGGAGCATGCACTGGTCTCTCATGCAGGGGCAGTAGCAATTCTCGGGGTCGTCGAAGTCGGCCCTGGCCTGCTCCACCGTCGCCGCGGCCACCACCGCCGCGATCAACAGAGCCATCACTCCCTTGCCGAGAGCCATGTCCGCCACTTCCTTGTTGTTTATGTTTGAGGAACGCACGAGTACAGCACGCGCGCGAAGGGAGTAGCACGAGACGGTGGCCTTTTATACGCAGGTTCGGGAGGATGCATGTCTTTGGTTTAGAGTGAGAAACGGCAGTCGTCGGCAGCAAATCGAGGAGGAGGAGGTTAGAGTTTGAAGTGGTCTTAACCGGAGAAGATAAAAGAATGGAAATGCTGAGCAAACCTTCACACATTACACCAAATTAGGAGTGTTCTTTGACCATCTCAAAACAATCACATTCAACTTTCTGCTTGCTGGATCACTACTTTCAAGATATTAACAAACCATTGCTGTTCCTAATTCATTTTTATTAATCTCATCCTATCTAAAAATTTCAGTTGATAGATAATATATTCTAATATCCCTATTCTTCTCCTCTATAATTAGCTCTCTATGATTTCTCTATTATTAGTAACCTTGAAATGTGGAGCTAAAAAGTACTCATGAAAGTATTATAAAAATTAGAACATTTCTTTGGTATCACAGAAACCCTATTTTCAGATAACATAAATGTTTTTTATAATTACAAATTCCCAGAATTATTATTTGAATTTGCAAATGTTTTAAATGTGGTGATTTCCAATAATTTCTAATAGAAAAAAAATCTGATTTTGTTTCTTCATTGTCATGAGTCAAACAGCTAATCAAGAATGGTGAATTATCCGCCAAAATAAAAAATAAAAATAATCAGCTATGAATTATTTTGTACTACATATAATAAATATCATTAACACTTCAAAAGAAAACAATTTCCGTCAAGAAAAACACTTGTTTTGTGACTTATTATCTCGAACTGTACTTGTGCTGTTTCCCAAGAAGGCCCCCGTCGCCTCCGCCCCGACGTCGCCGCCCACGTCTGCGCCAGCCGACCACACAAGCGCCGCAGGCCTGCGCTCCGTCCCCTGGGCCGCCGCCGTGGTGTGCAGGTTCTAGAGCGAGCTTGCTCGCCACCCTTGGATCCCACGTTCGTTGGTTTGCTCTCCATATTATGTTGTACTGTACTTGGTCTGTTACACTCTCAAATCATACGTACTCTTTGCTCTCGCGTGTATCTTTTCCACTCGTTATCGTGTTATTAATGCTGTAGCGATGCTTTACTCTTGCTTTCATTCTTACCCGTGTTAGCCTCATGGTTTACATTGTGCATGGCATGATCTGGAGGGCCAAACGGGAGCTGCAATGTGATGGGTGCATGCAGAAGGTATTTCCATTGTCCTTCTCCCATGGGGAATGTTTAGGTTTGATGCTACGATTCCAAGAGGAGCATGGGTGGACTGTTTTCTTGTGAGAGTCAACTCTTGACCACCGCACTCGGCGACCTTCTTGGATGCAGCAGATGGTTGGTATCTGAAAGGTTCTCTCCACAAGTTCTTGTTCTGAATGCAAATACTCTCTTCTCAATCATTTTCATTCACCAAAAGAAGCTACTGATCAGTACGTATACCTAAATAGATATGCTAATATTCGATCTATGTAAGAGCTGATTCATTTGACGGACAAACAGAATTATCACACACGTACAGAACACAAACTAGTCACTAATTCTTTACAGATCAAGCATGAAGGGAAATAACAAGTTGGTTATGTCTCCATCATACATTAATTTCCTTACTGGAACATCACACTCCATCTGAACAATGTGTTTATGCATTTACATAAATGTAAAGTTGGAGGCCTGTATGCTTGATGACAGAGCAGTGCACTCTATGTTATAATGTTATATTTTGTGACCCTTATAATTGGATAAGATATATATAATATAGTTAATTGAGTTCCGTTGAAATATTTTAGTCAATAGAATAGAAGTCCACTTACGTACGATTCCTTAGGAGATAACCATGATGGGAGGAAATCTCCTAAGATATAGGACCTCTAGGGACTGAGTGCACATTAGCATGTACACACGTACAGACGCACCTCTTCGTCTCGATTGAAGAATTATAAATTTTCCTTAATTCTCTCTCAAAAAAAAAATCATCAATTTAATTGGTTCTGTGAAAACATAGGAAGAGAGGAGAAAGGATCTACTCCTTGCAGATTCCACAGCGATCTTGGATTAAAGACAGTGCTTGCAGTGATCTTTGATTAACGACGGTGCTTGTAGATTAAACAGAAATCTCTGAACAGATGACATCAAAAGGTACGTATCGTTAAACGAGATTTATGAATTTGATTTTAATCCTGACATAAAAATTATTTCCGTATTTTATGCAGCATATTACAGTTTTTATGCATTTACATTGTACTTCAAAGCATCAAAACTATACGTGTTCTTGATCTAATGTTGTACTGGGTTCTTTTTTAGTACAATTACAGTCGTTTTTAGAGCTCCGTCAGATTGGTACAATATCTAATCAGTATCAATGTATTTTATATTAACCTAATTGGATCCACTCACTGCATATTACCTAAACAAGCCCAGTTTGTGTAGTAAATGAATACTTGGTCGTCTGATGATTTGAGAGGAGAATGATTTGACCCCATGATGTGCGATAACATTGTCTCTGGATATCGAGGATGGTCGAAAAAACATCTATCACTAGAATCCTTGATGTGTTGTTCGAGAGTCTTCAAAATACTAAGGTCAGGAATAGCCTTTCTAGTTCGATCTTTTCGATACCTAAGTCAATGATGCTCAAGGTATAAAACAACAGGGATAAATAAAAAAAGAAAAAAAAAGAAAAATAAGAAGAGAATGTATTTATACCCAAGCGATTTAAGCAGTCAAAGATGATAGTCGAGGTGGTGCAACCGCCTGCTGAGATAGTAGCTGAGGTGGCATAACCTTTGCTGATGTGACTCAATTACTTATCGATGTGGGCGTAACATTTGCTGACGGGGCTCTACCACCTGCCAAGATGGCATAACCATCAATCAAGATATCTCAATGACACCTTACACGGCTACATGTCGTAAGTGACTTGCTGAGGTGTCGACTTTCGTTGCTAAGGTGGATGTAAACATCCATTTTGTCCTCTATCAGAGACCATGGGTTTAGAGTTTACATGCACACTACATTAGTGTGCATTAGAAGAGTGTAAGATCCTACATTTTGTGTGTCCATGTCTCCTGATGCTCCATGGTGATGATGCCATTCAAACATCTTTTACATTGCACTGGTTGAGGAGCCAACTCGTCTAATGTTCAAGGTTATGTTGTATAGTTTCAGCTTAAGAAGCGTGGTTGAAGCATGACAAAGCGATTTAATCTTTGTCGAAGGAAGATATATATCTCCTGATGCAAACACTGTGGATCTGTGGATGCAAAAGATAGATGTGAGAGACCATTCCAGAAACTGAAGTGAGCACAGACATCGCCCGAAGAAGTCGATCCAGTGATGGATCATATTGCTCTTTTGTCTCCATCTTTCACATGTTTTATACGGCCATTATTTGCAGGTCGCTCAACCTGGTCATTACCACTAGGCCTTGTTGGTTTCCTGCCCTGGCTCTTCCATCACCATGAAGCTTCCATCTGGTATTATAAGGTGCCATGTACATACTCATACGTCTCTTTCTTCTACTGAAGGGGACCATGAGCTCTATACGAAGCATGCATGTGCTGTTGGATGTGCTTTTTGCGACAGCAACAATGGCAGAACAAATATGACAAATGCACATCCTTCTCTTTTCAGATTCATTTTCCACAGTGGCCCTTCGTCTCCTTCCTTGTCTCAGTTCACCACCCACCTGTACAGTCTTGCAACCCGAGTGTTTTGACAAGTAGATTCCTTCTAGCATGATGTACATCAGGTGGTAGGATTAAGAACTTTTACAAGGTTATCTGTACTTCCTGTTTCCTACATGCTGCTGAGTTCATGTTTATACTCTCAAAATGATGTGCATTTTCTACTTGTAGCTCTTCATCATCTACTCAATTCGTGTCACCAAAACTTCTCAGTCAGTAAGAACATACTTAACCTTTGTAGTTTTTCCCATGCTATGATCTTCTAGTTTGGGAATTGGTGTGGTCTTGGATATATGTATATATGTGAATGTGATGCATCACTTTTTGGCTTCTTTCTATGATAAGACAGACCTTTTGTTGATTCCTTTCAAATTATCGGAACCTTAACTCCAGGAACAATTGATTAGCTTGGAATCTAGAAGAGCTTGAGTGTTCAAGAATTCAGAGTCCCTTGCACGCAACAAAAATCAGCATGAATTGTTTTTTGTGGATCTTACCAGAATATGCAGTTATCTTTTCATACTTTGCACTAACCTTTATGAATGAGAGAAAGGATGGTTAAAAATCCAAGAAAGTCATATATATACATCGTAGAACAGCACCTATTTTCTTCTTTCTACAGTTGGAAATCCAACTGTTCACCAAATGTGTAATCTCTATCCTCTTGGATAAGTAAAAATCTGTTTTACGTGACCTACAGAGAAAAATGAGGCCATGGTATGATGCTTAAGTATTGGATTCTCAGTGGACATAGGCATTAGCACTTTAATATCCTTTCTTTTGATAGATTAGGCTGTTTTTAACTTGTCATGAACAGATTAGCAGTAGAATCATGGATTGAGCAGTTCCTTAGCTTTTTTTGGTCAAGCAATTTGATTCTATAGTGAGTGTTTAGAAGGGGGGGACCGAAAGATTTTGGCCCCATACTGGGATGAACAAACATAAAAGTGTACCAGCAGAAGAGGCTCCATCGTTGTGAGGGTATGGGGTGGGTCTGATGTACGTTGCTTTCCCTCCTCCACAGGGCATGTGGTGCTGGTGATATGATGAATCTTGTCATCCTCATCTTGCAGTGAAGGGACTTTGTTACTGCGTCAAGAATGGCCCTCTTTGTCACATGAAGTAGTAGGCTGCAGTCACGCTTTTGTTCTCTTCCTTCTTCCCTAGCGAAATGGTACCATCAGCAAATCCTCATGGGGGGGGGGCTCTTCCTGCCTTTGCAGCACCACATGACAGTAAGTAGTCACTGGGTCTTTTCATCTTTTAATCATTCATCCCCAACCCCTACAGTATCTATCCTCTTCCCAATGCTCTCTCTCTCTCTCTCTCTCTGTGTTTCAAACAATGACATGACATGGGAACCGAGACGACACTTCAACGTCGCTTTCTCGATTTGAAACTTCTGTTCTCTTTCCTTCTCGGTTCTTTTGAAGGGTCTCATTTTATTAAGTCCACATCAAATCCCTTGGAATCCAACATCTCCTCCCATCTCCTAATCTTTCCATCGACACAAGGAAACAGCTATCTACGTATATAACTCGAGCACTTACACCGTTTGTAGAACCTCCTGACGAGAAGGGCTCTCTTTGAATTGGCTACATGCATGCATGTGAGCTCATATATTAAAGCTATGCTTGAATACTCTTCGAGGATCGAGACGCTACAACAAGATCTCAAAGCTACATATAAGAACAGTAGTGGATTGCTGGATCTACTTATTGGGGTTAGATTACAATCACAGATTGCTGTCACGATCGGCATCCTCCTGAATCGTCCCAACCATCTGATGGACCGCAGTTGCAATTTCATCCACCGATGTCAGTTGGCAATCGTCTTCCACCTACGCCAATCGGATGAAGAAAAAGAACAGGTCGACATTGTCGGTTGCAACCAAGGAAGACAGAAGAGGAGCGTTTGCATGGCTGCCATACCTTCAGGCTGAAAGAGTAGAAGGCCATCTCGGCAATGGAGGTCACGTTGAGGTGGAGGGTGGTCAGCCGGAGGTTCTGCAGCCCCAGCAGCATCTTCAGCAGCTGCTTCGGCCGCCGCCTGGAGAGGACCTTGAGGTTGGCGTGGCTCTCCACCATGGTCACCTCTATGTCAGCCACAGCCGGCCGGTTCTCCGTCGCCCCCTCGTCCGCGCAGTCATTGTTTGCGCTGCGCGAACCGGTGGTCGAATACTGGGGGAAGGTGAAGAAGTCAGCGAACGGAGCCGCGTCCATGCGTTGCTCGACTCGCTTTCGAGCCTCGAGGGATTGGACCAATTGTTCGAGCTCTTTGACGAAGTTTATCGCCCCTCCGATGATCGATGCTTGATCACCCTGTTCATGCAGACATTAACACCTCGCTAGGTTGCTGTATCACGATTAGATCCTCTGTCTTTGGGAACCAAAGGACCCTAAACGATGACCAGATATGAATGCAAATAATGTTACTGGCACTGAAAACTATACGCCATGAAGAGGACATCAACCGAAGGGAGATCAGAAAAGTGGCACACACAAACACACACAAAGGCAGCTTAAATCAGTGCAAATGCAATGCCAGTTGTTGGTTAGAGAAGAGGAGGAAGAGGAGGAAGAGGAGGGTGAGGAAGACAGACCCTTTGAACGTAGGAGGCCGGCATGAGTGATTGGAGCACAGCCAAGTACTCGTTCATCTGCTTCCGCCGGTTCCGCTCCACGGCGATGTGGGTCATCCTTTGGTTCTCCACCTCCTCCTGGTTCTTGAAAACCTTGGTGCGCCGCCTCTTCCTCCCCCCTGCCGTTGCCTCTCGGCCGATGACCACGGCGCCGTCCTTGGCAGCTGTCTCCAGCAGCGACGAGCTTGCACCCGAAGAGACGTCCAAATTCCCATGCATGCCACCTCCTCCACCACCACTTATCTTACAATCTAACGCCACACCCTTCTCCTCCCCCTCATCACCAAAGGCGTAGCACCACGCTGCTCCTCCTATGTTGTACAGCTCGTTCATGGCGCAACCGAAGAGGTCCTGTGGGAGCGCCACAGCTTCCAATGCCATATGCATCTCTCTCTCTCTCTTCGGACGCTAACACCAAGGAAAGCTTAGATGGGCGCAAACATACTGAGACCGAGCTCTTCTTTCTCCTCCTCCTCCTCCTCCTCCGTGGCGGTGAGAGAAAAAGCTACATACAACTTGGTGGGGTGCTATAAAGGCATCAATGGTGACAAAAGCAACGCAACATTTCCGTATAAGTCCAACGGAGGGAAGGGACACGAGTAACGTGGTGTGTGTTAGCTTTTGTTAAGATGTAGAGGAGGCGCATGATGAGCTATAATTAACCTCTGATGATTCCAAGTCCCAAAACTCTAGAGTCGAGCGGCTCAGGGACGACTGACAGAAAAGAAGTGGCAGCAGCCATCGGAGTCAGAAGCTCTCCATTGCCTTGCGACACCGGTGACAGCCGCATCCCTTATTAAAGGACCCATGTCTTTGCCTTGTTCTTTTTATATATGCTTTCTAGAGAAACGCCATGTGATCTTCTCCTCCCAACTCCTCTGCAATCATCAGCCTTAAAGGCCCAACACCTTTCTCCTCTCTCTCTCTCTCTCTCTCACCTCTCATCTCCCACGTAAATCTTCAAGTTTTGTAGGTTAAAGCGTTCATGCTCGTCCTGTGGCACAAGGGAACAGCTTCATGAACTCGTCAGAGCCCATAACTTAATGATTACTCACCTTGATAGAACACTGCAACGTTGATCGCAGAGAAGGACACATTTATTGGGTTGCACCACCTCACAAGGACGAATCAACAGCTTCTTCTCGAGATAGACCTGTTACTGATGGCATGGTGGGGGAACTCGCATTGATTAAAGCTGGGAAGAGTGCTATCTACAAAATAGAATAATTCGTAAGTTCATCAGCAAGTACAAGTGTTATGAATTCCATAATCACATTCAAATTCCAGTAATATCTTTGAAGTATCAGATAAGATTGCAACCATGGTGCTGCATATTACCTGACCATAAACGCTGGTGGATGCAGAAAATAACTGCAGATGAAGGATTTGTGGCTTGGTACGGTGAAGGGTGCGTCCCATGAATGGGACTCGACGTGGGGGGTTTCTCATGACCCATCTCCACCTTATTATCCTTCACATGATGAAGAAGATGGACGGAGAGCAAATCATTTGGACACGAGCGAAGGGGAAATTATAACACATTGCTTTGGGATCACATCACCTGTGCCAAAAACCAAGTACTACCATTGATCAAGTCTTAGAAAGACATGAATGCCAATATGATCCCGGAAGAACGTACGAGAATTAGGTGGACTTGTTCAGAGGTTGTGTCGCCCGAGCTAGATGGATCATTGCGACTGGATCTCATCGAAGAATTCATTGCCATTTCGCTGTTTCCCCAATCCCCCAATGTAGTGTAGCTTCGATTCATCTCCATGCCTCTTTTTGCTTGCACAACTCCATGTTTGAGCCAACATATAGTGTTTCATTTCATACGGCAGCTCACAAAACATTATATATATTCCACCTCTCAAATCATGTCATATACATATATAATATATACAGTTTCGAGAAGTCTGGGGATTTTATTGGCCATTTATCCAAATGTTTGCATGGGAAGGTCACGAGAGCGTCCGACCGACATGCCGGCGTCCCGATTTGACGTGGAAGATTCGTCCGGTCTCGTTTTGGACTATGCTCTCTCTCTCTCTCTCTCTCTCTGTTTCTTTCTCTCTCGTAAGAAATGTAATTAGAACAATCCATAGGATACTTTATGCAATCTCTCCAACCTTTCGATCGGCGTCGGGATGAGTCACATGAGGCTCGAGAAACGCGGAAGGGAAGTGGAAGAAACCATCAGCGACATGGAAGCAGATCTCTGAGAAGAAGCTGTTAAAGAAGCCTTCGGTAAACAATGTATGATGACGACGGAGTCAAGTGTAGAGGCTGCCGTACTCCACTGAGCCATGCACAGTCGATCTCCGGCAAAACCACAATGATTCATCCCGATCCATTGTTCCCCCACAGTGTTCAGCTAAGAACCTTCAGTGTTACAAGATTATATATGTCAGAGAAGAATTCAGAGTCATCATGGACTTTGCTGTGGTTTCTTTCTATGTATACAGAGAGAGAGAGAACGAGAATGATAAGATCTCAAGATACAACAACAATAATAAAGTCATAGGCCCAAAACATGAGCCTCATTTGACTCCATAATTAACAACAGGTTTTAGAATCACTTCATCAGAACAAAAACAAAAAAACAAAAAGAAAACAAACAGTTGCAAAAGTACTACTACACGTATCCTGACGGGTCATTAGCTGATCCTTTAAAGCCAAAAGTATGAACAATGTTGCTGCTGCATGCGCAGGCATGATTGGATTCCTTCTCCCTCTCCTTCGGCCAATCCGTGTGCGTTTCGCTTGTCCAACCTGTGAAGCGGTACGGTGTGAAGTGATGATGATAAGGGATAGAGATAGTGGTTTGAGATCGGACCCAGTATGATCCCATTAATGTCGTCTGTGGTTACGTGATTCATCCTTCCATCGCCACCATCAACCCGTCCTTATCTTGATTGCTAAGCGTTTCATGGTCGGATCTTACAAGAATCCAAAGACAACAAGAGAAGAAGAAGAAGAAACATATATTATGAGGCTGGAGAAGCCTTTCGGGACTCCATCTTGGCAAACATCTGAATCTTCTACGATATCAGCCGCTGTCCCTCCAGTTGTCTGCATCTGAATCATCGTATCATATTAAAATACTCAGATTACGTTGTGGAAATCGAAGGTAAATCCACAACAAAGCTACTGAATAATCTACCTGCAACCAACACAAACCCCCTCCCAACTTTCAACCCCGAAAGAAGAACCCTAAAAAGATGATTGCAGTGCAAACCAATCACATGAACAACAGGAGAACTACAAGAAACTGTTGGTGCAGATATGTTGGCAAATGAGAGTTTACGGAAACACTATACAAGTACATGCACAAGTCCCCAGCACGAGACACACCACATGCATATCTCAAGTCGCCACAGCCTATAAAACCCCACCATTGCTCGTTAAGAGCATCTCATCAGCTCACTTACCGAGCTTAACTATCAGCTACCCCAGAAAGCGACAGTTGAAGTTGCACACAAGCCCACATGTCGAGGACAAGCAGACCTACACCTCGGGCGCATGAGAAACAAGAACTCACCTTCGTTTAACTAAATATGGAGGAGGTCAGCCATGAATCCACCACAAGTCAGCATCAATGGTGTCTGCTCATGCACAAATCAGGTGTGAAGAGAAACAACAGCTGAAGACCTAATCGACACAGAGAATGTTCAGTCTTATTTCACCAGTTTGCCACCTTTTTCTCCCCGGAGAAGAAGATCTAATTACCTACAAATGAAATGGTTACCAGTAGCATCAAAAAGGTCATCCGGAAAATGGAAATTCCATATCCAAGTAGACCGGATAACTCTGGTGTGATCGGATATCCAGTTGACAGTCCTGCTCGCATTCCTTATAATCATGCTACACCCTTACAGCATCAAAAGTGGATGTCATGTTAATAGAGGAGTCGTTTTGGTTTCTAGAACAACACGACGCAAGCCACTAGATTCATTCCTTCATGGCCAATGCTTCACAGGCTCCAACGCATTCCTGCCACCAGCAACAATACAATATCCAACACCACCTCGGCTTTGTTGTGGACTAAAAGATCCATCAATATCCAATTACCTAATACGTGCATGGCTTTGTTGAACTTAGCTTCAGTTCTGGCTCGCCATAAGCACCATAAGCTATTAGCAATGGCAACTCTCAGAAACAAATGATTCTGGTCAGCATCGCGCCTTCCTTCCGTCCAATCCCCTCTGTGTTGAAACTGGATATTCAAATAGGGCAGCTGAAGAAGGCATACCGGCCGAGGGAATCAGAATCCTCATCACATAGCCAGCAAGGGTGCCCATTGCTGTCAATCTTGTTGTCATAGGCATCCTAGCCCAATACTTTGTGCAACTTCCATAAGCTTCCGCAGCCCTCCCGATTGTTGGTTTCATTTGATTGCCTTAGCTAGCTTAAGCAGATTCGACTGTCGGCAAGCCATTAGCACTCGCAGCCCAAATCCATAAATCGTCACTAGGGGTTGAGGCGAGGCAGCAGCACATATTTTAATCGCAGATGATGCTATCAAAGAGATGGCGAGCGAAGTACATTGAAATCCCAGAAATGAATTCAAAGAATCTATAGGCTTCCAATAAAGAGGAAGGTCACAAAGAACAGAAGTGGAAACATGGAAGACTGTATAGTAATATTCCCTTTGCTTCGTACCTAATGGTTTTGTCCCATCACATTCTGATCGTTTGCCAGGCATCTTTACAGCGAAGCCTTGGGTTGGGTTGGGTTGGGTTAGGCCACCACACTCCCTCGTCTTCAGTTCTCTGTACACAGACGACTCTAGCTAGCTTCCTTCCTTCGATTGCTCCATCTCTATATGAAGTGTTGGAGGGCATACGGGGGTGGTTAGACGACGACGGTGAGGGGGAACGAGACCGGAGGCGGTAAAAGGCGCCGCCGTCATTATTTATTGGTCTTTCAGTGAAGGATGGAGGATTTGATGTCTTCCGGTGCTCGTATCGCCCGACGCATCCAAGGATGAAGTCGTATCAAAAATGAGAAATACGTGAGTAGAAATCTCGGTGCGCTTACCGCATCGCGTAATGATCTGGAGGATGTTAAATCATTACGAAACTATCCAAAGACCGCCATCTTATTGTCACTCCGAGTGACTGGATTTTGACGCGACTCTTCAAGTATTGGAGGTAAGCAGAGCTTTCGGTTGGCTTACCGCGTGACATCCTCGGGATGAACGGCCTCATAAATAATTAAATCGTTTTAAGACTGTCCAAAGACCATAATCTTGCGATCACTCGCGGTGACTGGATTCTGGACAAATAACAAAAAACTTAGGTCGGTAGAATCCGCGCTAATTACATACCTATGTATTTAGACCACGTAACAGTTTTTTTATTTAAAAAAATTATATTAAAATCTTTATAATTATAAAAGTAAAATAATTAATCTTATTTTTCTTATTATCGACGAGTACTAATGGAAAACTCAGCATATGACATCATGTGTTGGATTGGTATAAAATTAATAGACAATAAATAATTTCAACGACGACAGGGTAATTGTTTCTATTGGTGACGATTGCCTAGTCGATGTTGTTGTTGCTACGACCGTAACGATGTCGGAGCTTGTTAATGATGTGCCTCACCTTGCTAACTTCGGCTCCAACACCTCCTCCTCCTCTCACACCTCCTTCTCTGGTGCATCTGTGAACACCAATGCTACCACCCCTCTCTCCGCTATGCTGCTCATCCTTGGAAACAAGATGGTCTGCTCCTCCGTTGCCTCCTTTGAGAGCCCTCTGCAACCTCGACACTCTGATTCACTCTCTGGCCCCATCGCATTCAATTGCCACTATTTTAACTTGGGTCACTTAGATTAAGGATTCTATTTTGGCCCCACATAGAGAACCAATACATTTTTAGTGTCTTCTTCGATCCGCTCAATCGCCTCCCTTCCTCGTCGTCTTTCTCCGGCTACTTTTGTTGCAGCCTATCCTAAAACCTCATAATCTATTAGGCTGCTTATCATAGTCGCACTACTCTTGCCCTCATCCGCTGCTCTACCAAGTTCAGCTGCACAAGACCTCTAAGAAATCAGGGGACAGTAAAGTTTCCAACCTCATCGTCAACTTTGACTCGGTTGTTGTTCCCAGTAGTAACTCCACCAACAACAATCACAAAGCAACGATGATCATTATCTTTCCATATCCATTTCATAACAATAATGCGGTATCGTAATGGACAGACCGAAGACGACGATCACTCCCATGCCTACCTACCTTGTGTGGATGGATACAAAGGGCTTAAATGGGCCGCATCGTGATCGTGTCCATCGGATGGCGATAACATCGCGTACCAGCGGGCAGGAAGTCATAGTAAACGTATACTCACATCTCTACCAAGTTCAGCTGCATAAGACCTCTAAGAAATCAGGGGACAGTAAAGTTTCCAACCTCATCGTCAACTTTGACTCGGTTGTTGTTCCCAGTAGTAACTCCACCAACAACAATCACAAAGCAACGATGATCATTATCTTTCCATATCCATTTCATAACAATAATGCGGTATCGTAATGGACAGACCGAAGACGACGATCACTCCCATGCCTACCTACCTTGTGTGGATGGATACAAAGGGCTTAAATGGGCCGCATCGTGATCATGTCCATCGGATGGCAATAACATCGCGTACCAGCGGGCAGGAAGTCACAGTAAACGTATACTCACAGAATTGCTGTTAAATGTTTTAAATAAAGAGAGAAATAAAGAATAAGCTGGGGTTGTTTTAATGAACAGTACTAGTAGCAGCAGAGATGGCCTCGACAACACTTGACAAAGGGCATTATATGAATGATTCAAAAGCCAATCACAATGAGATTGGATCTCAATAACAAAAGAAGCCATGATTAAATAATACAATTTGCATACCTCACGTTCCTTTTATTCCAAACAGCCTCATGATTAAATAGAATTCTCATTATTCCCCGTATCAGTGTGTGTGACTATAAAATTTTCTTTCACAACATCGACGAGTAATTGAGGGAAAAAAATCACTTTGCTATGACTAAAAGATGATGACAAATTATCAACGGTTACAAGAAGCAGAGGTTCTGATGTCAATCAGGCACTTGGATCCCAGAAAGAGAAGCCTTCTCTCGAGGAGTTCCAGACTTCAAATGATGATTGCAGCCATGGCTCGGTGGGCCCATAAAGCTCAAATTTGTCATGCTTAAACTTCCATCTCATAACTTATCCACAAAAGGATCTCTCTCCTAAATGGATACAGTATCTTGTGGTCTGTCATGCACATGTCGCCCGTTTAGCTCAAGCTTTTGCTCACCAGCAAATTAAGCAACAACAGAAAGGCGATACCCAGCATGAACCTAGGACTGGTCAGATGATCGATGAATCTAAGATGAGTCAGTTGATCGATGATTCGCTGCCACCTGTAAGTTCAACCAGTAGAGAGCTGCTGGTAAAGCCTGTTATTCATGTCCAAAATCTCAATTACACTCAGATAAACCATTGCATGTTAACGTGAAATTGTGAACTTCAGGAATCGATCAAGACCAACGCTACAGAGAGAAATCTTTGTAATGACAAACTTGCAGTTTGAAGATCAGTCTTCATATCCTTGTAAAACAGAAGATGAGCAAACAAAAGAACGTACTATCAATTTGTGCACCTAAAGTCGACCAGATCAGGTATCCTAAAATCAGTATTGTGTAGACTTACAGCAAGCTACTGTCTATTTTTATCGTGTAACCTATCTTAGAACTTGTGTTATTCAAGCCATGGAGAGGATGTGAGAACTTTTGATTGTATCCGATCTAAGACTTATGTACATCATCAGGTGATGTATCCTACTCTGTGCGACCCATAAAATTCAGATTGTTTCCTGTCATACATGGCATTCTATAAAGTACTTAAATGGAATATATATGTAAGTCAAATATGCTAACCTAAAAGAATATTGGTTTTAAGCATATAGTCAAAAGTAAAGACAAACAGGTTACAAAAGCAAGACAAGAACAGCGTGTCTCATGCACAGGTTATTTTGATCAGATCAATCACAAATACTTTGATAAAAAATAATTATGTTCAAGATAAAAACGGCCATCGGAGAAAATAGAGACCACAAAACAACAAGAAATAAAGAAGATTAAAGTTCTAGCAATTAGCTAACTGACCATTGCATCTGATATGTATGAGTAAAATAGTGAAAACTATTCCAGAACTCCAGGACAAGTATTTATTATAGTCATAATTTTTGGTTCTAGCATATGAAGGTAAAGATGTTACAGACATACCAGTTTCCATCAGCAAATCCGTAACTTTCCTGGTTTGCTTCCTCCTTAGCAAATTCTTCTAACAATTCCCGCTGCCGGTCATTTACTGACCTAATGAAGAATCCCAAAATATAATAATAACAAATTCACAGCAGATGCTAGTTCAATATGCTACTACCATCCTTTTGAAAGTCTAGTAAAACAATTATCATGGAAACAATATTTCGAAATCAAAGAAAAAACAACATAAAAAAACTGAATTTTGCACAAGATGTTATCATGGAAACAATATTTCGAAATCAAAGAAGAAGCAACATAAAAAAAACTGAATTTTGCACAAGATGCGTCTTTCATCTGATTCAATTCTTCAATTCCTATCTTATATGCGCATCAGTAAGAGATGAAACAAGCAAACAAGACTAAGTGTATCAGTGAGCTGCTTGCTAACGCTTACTGTTTTGTTTGCTAATGCGAGTCGACCGCAATAGATGAAATTAATGTTTGTGAGATCTAAATTCCTATCTTATATGCACACTAGTAAGAAAGAAACGATTCAATTCCTATTATATATGCGCAAGAGAACAAGCAATGGAACAAGCTTAGTTCCATTGTGCATTAGGGAGTTGTTGAAATGAAGTGAATCAGTCAAATTTCAGCACAAATTAAGTGCTCAATTAGTCAATTTGATATGTAAAATTTAAGAGAATATCCAAACAAAGATGCCATGCCAGAAGAAAAAAAAATTTAGCATAAAGTTGGTTGTAGATAAACAAGCATTGCACTTCTGGAAAAGAAACTAATCCTATCATTGAGCTGATACTAGGAGACAGAAACTTCCATTTGCTGTGGCACACCCTCAATTTTTTTACCTCTTAATAATATAAGACAGAATCAAGCATCTGTTATACCAAATACAGCCAAATCAAGCTATGTCAACTACCATATTGTGGCTACTCAAACATATGGTGAGACTAAAGAAAAACCTCACTGACCAGATGCATAGGTAAATAAATAATTTTTTGTGGATAGATTTTATTAAAAAAAAATTCCATATTTTGAACAAAATTTCCAAGGAAACCAAAATTCAAGGACACAGTCTTAAACACGTTGATATTTTCAAACATGATGCACAAGTTATATAATATCTATATGTCATACAATAAGATTTGTTATGTATCAATATATGAGACAGGGACAACTTGGTGCTGCATTATGATGGTGCCACTTATCAATCATTATTCTCTAGTTTGTGCGGTTATATCCAGATGAACTCAATCCTATTTGTGACAATGCCAATTTACATGTAGAATTTCATGGATATGGTACATAATAAGACATTGAGTTGTCAGTTTCTTAATTTTTGTTTTCACAACTATAGAAGTCAGTTGACTGACAGGGCTCCAATGAATCAATTAATGCATCAAGTGTTGTCACCATAAGCACAATTCAACAATTATTCTGTGAAAAAGAGCTTACGAAGGAAAATGCACACGGAATCGCACATACTGGTCACCATGATCAACTAGGCCAATTTGCTTCGGTAAACCTGATATTTTCACCATATAATTAGCACCTACGGCAAGCACAGCACAGTAGCACAAAAGGCATTGTGTTTTGTACCTCTACCCCTCAGAATTGACAGTTGCCCAGGTTGGACTCCTTTTGGTATCTGGACAAAATGTAAAAAAAATCAAGTTACCTGAAGTTGTTCATATCAATGTCATGCTTCTTGTCAATCAGAATACTAAAAGACTAACAAGTGTGTTATTTGTTGAGACATTGAAGTGGGAAAAATTATCTGCAAGAGGCATTTGAACAATTGTCTTTCCAGTAGGAAAATTCACATGATCTACTGACCAAAGAAAAATTGTGTCCTATCAAAGGACCATTAAGCCTAAAAGATATAAATCCAGGGAAGCAGGACCATGGAGGAGTATGAGATGGAGTACTCAGAGATCTTCACAGAACAAGGAAAGAACAAGGTGAATCATGAATACACTTTAGATGCAAAGTCGGAACTCCTACCTTCACTTTTGTCTTCCCAGACAAGGTGGGAACTTCAACATTACCACCAAGAATAGCCTGTTCAAGAAGAATAATTTACAAATTACTTGATTATGTCAAAAGTTTCAGTAGAAGCATATAGTACGAAAACATACAAAACAACAAAAAGAAACTGAATGTACTGCTTTCCGATGTGATATAGAGTTCACCAGTAACAGTTAGTAAAAGAAGTGAATGTACTGTTTTATAAATAAACAAATTTTTAGGATAACTGGAGAAGAGTCAGATGACTATCATTGCCTGAGTGAAGCTTATGTGGGTGTCAACATATACATCAGAACCATCTCGTAGGAAGACAGGGTCCTTGTCTACCTAAATCACCAAAATAAAGATGAATAAGAATTAAACGGAAAACAGCACATTCAGAAGAATAAATGCCACAAATATGATGATAAATCATGTAATACAATAATACAAATTATTGGTCCACTAAAGTAAATACATGTACAAAAAGAGAATGACAAAGTAAAAGAAATCGAAAAGCTGTAAAAGACTACAAATTCAATGAAGACAATGAGTTTAAGCAGAAGTAATGAGAATCACTGATCACTATTTTTGCTGGCATAGCACCACACTCCAAACCAAGTTTAGTGAAATAACTGACAATGAAATCACTAAAAACAACTAAAACATAACAATAGTACTAGAAGCAATAATTTTCTCTTTAAAAAGAAACGACGTGAATTCATAGCAAAAGAATATACAAAACAATTCCTCTATTTTAGACAACAGAAAATAGATAACCAGAAAGCTCCATAGTTTGAAGTTGTCCAAGTCCTAATAAGAGTTTAAATCTTAGACGACGCTATTGAAATCCATAAGTCCAACAACAAAGAGTACCCTTGCAAAAAATAAATTCACCATTCTTGCAAGGTACAAAGTATGCCTTAAAATTTTGAAACACTTCCAATAAATCAGTACTTTCAATTTAAATTTACTTAAAATAAAATCAAGTGGATCTTATAAATCAACAGAAGTGTTCAATAAAAATACACAACAACAGTTTCACTTAATAAGCTTTATCACTCCATATGGAACTACTTTGTGACTTTTATTAGATTCTCTAAAGTAATTAGAAAGCTCTGAAAAATAAAAATTGCAAGTCAGTCACCAACTAAAAAACAATGGAAGCATGCAAGGGAGTAGACTTTGAAGTTCCACAAGTCTCAAGCAAGGAGGTATCTGGCAATAAAAGAAAGATGACAGGAAAAAAACGAGAAAACCTGCAACTTAATGTACAGATTTCCGGGATGGACACCATTTCCACCTTGATTTCCAGCATTTGGCACACTAATTGTATCACCAGAATCAACTCCTATGTCAAGCAAAATGAAGAATCAGTAAAAAAAACAAAAAATCAAGCACATGGAGCGGTAATGTAACGTTAACTATAGTTAAAGCAGGGAAAAAAATTATGATTAGAACTAATGGGCAAATATTAAACAAATAACAAATTAATAATAATGGAAGAAAAGAAGCAAAGGGCAACTGATAATATGGTGAAAAGGGGACCAAAAATCTTAAGTTTCAATCAGAATGGTCGTAGCATTATATCATCATTATATCCACAAAGCAGGAAGGAGGATGAGGGGCCAAGTCTTAAACAGGATTGAATATGAAAGAGGGGACAAATACTTGGAGATAATTCACTCTTTGGTGCAATTTCAGATAGAAAAAGAAAATAGCATAACCTGCTGGAATGGTTACATTAACATTCTTCACACCATCAACCACCCCCAACCCACTGCATGCTGAGCAATGATCCTGCAAGGATATAATTGGTGATTATGTATGTAGAACTTAATAAAGTGAAATCAGAATTTTCTTTTCAGATCTATTATCAACCTTGATTATCTTCCCCAACCCTCTGCAAGAGCTACAAGTAGATGTAAAAGGAAACACTGTGACCTAGATCAAGACACAAGAATTACGAAAAGTCGCATTTTCAAGTATTGATAGTTACTCTACAGTCTACACTTCTAAATACAAAAGAAACTCACTGTTCCAACACCATTACAAGTAGGACATCTTGAAGGCTTTGCATTAACAGGATGGCCCCTTCCATCTGCATCATTTCAAGCCACAAGTTATCACGCAATGCACAAACAAAAAAATATAAACAACAAAACTGTTCCTTTTTTTAACACAAAAGTGAGTATACCAGTCGATTAGGCCAAATTAAAAAAAATCATATTTGTAACTTCCTAGTTCATTACTCAACCAATGTGCTTATAAAAAAATCATCTTTTCAACCAATTGTGAAATCCTCTCACACACTTATTTCAACTACTCCCATGCCTATGACTACATGCAGCCTTCTCCAATGTTCTTATCCCAGAAGATGCACTTTGTGAATAATAAAGTTTTCTGAACAGCAAAATAAGATATTTAAAATACCATAGCAAATTAAGAAACAAGGAGATGTAGAATATTACACTAAGAAGTCAGATGCACTGGCAAATTGACCTTAGGAGCAAATCAAAGGTAGAACATTGGATCAGACAACAAATGATAGATTGATCCTTCAGTGATCCATACTTACCAGTGGTCATTGCAAAGTCACAATCTCTCTTCCCAACCTAATAAAAAGCCTGTGCTACATTAATCTTTATAAAGATATCATCTAGTGCTCACTTCCAGAAAATTACAAACTTCCGTGTGTAGATGTTAATTCATGGATCAAGCTAAATTATTGTGTAAAACTTGACATGCATATGTAAGTCTCAACAAACAAACAGTTCCTATGATACTCAAAGCATGAATCTGATTTAAGATTCGAGCCATGAGAAGCTACTGCATAAGAATCCACAAATGGATTATCAGCAATTAGTTATGATAAAAAAAGACTCAAATATACATAATTAAACTAATATTGACTTGTTGACATACTCTAAATATAGAAAATTAAAGACAGCATGTGTACAATTTAAGAACAAAGAGGAAGTTTGTAAGGATTTCAAGAATATAGACTACAAAATGAATGAATCTAATAACATATTCAACATACCCATTGAGTAGAGGGTTCATAAGAAATTAGAGAAGGAATTAGTGTTAAAAGCCCATATCTAGAGTATCTACTCACGGCAAGAGCTGCAGAGAACTTGTGTGCTAAAGGACACCTGCTTAATACAACCTTTAGCAGCTTCAGAAAATGATAGGTTTAGCTCCACCTGTGTGTCAATAGATGTAAGTTCATAAAGCAAATGTGGATGCAGATCAAGAAACAGCTGAGTAGCAAAGGTCCAAGCAAGACTAAACCTGTATGTCAGCTGCATATGTTTCTCTCTCATGTTCAAAGACCTGAAGCAAGAAGAATAAGCATAGCACTTACCTATAGAAAATTAGTGGAATAAGGTAGAAAACATCTTACTTACCTCAGTAAATATTTTAAAGAATGAATTAGAGAAAGGACCATGATTGGTTTTGTGGAATTCTGAGAAAGGATCATGATAGGCTTCATGGAACCCTTCCGTGTCATCTGCAGCATAGCCTGCTTTCTCTGACCCTTGGAAGGATTTCTTCAATCAACATAATGAGTAACAATAAGTACATAAAGTGATATGCTTAATCCATTAATAGGAGCAAGAAATTAGGAATAGAGGAAGGATGAAAAGTCTACTACATTCTGACAGACATGGATCATGTCAGCAGGATATTATGACATCTGATGGGCAAATATGATACCGAGACAATACCATAAAGGTAACCTAATGGGTGACAATATATGGCGCACGTAATTGACATAGTCACATAGATCTCACAGCAGTTTGATATCCCCCACCGCTAAGGCATCCAACACTTTTCAGGGTCTTAGGCCAGATAACCAGCCATGTGCCTGACTGAGCCTGGTCATCACCTTAGTGCTAAAGGTCTTCTTTTGTTTTAAAGACATTTAGCTAGTCTAAGAAGCTTGGGAAGGGACCAAGGTTATTCCTAACAAATTTGGTTAACACTATGATTAACTTTACATATAAACTTCAATCTGTACCTTAATGGATCAGCAGAAAAAAAGATATATTTATATCACAGATAATTAATTTTTTTGTTATGTGAGTCCTAACATACATCTTAGATCATCATCATATGAGCATTTACTCTATGCCGAGCTATTTCTAGTTCATATCAAGGATTAAAATTGGTATAGTACTAACACATTAATATCACCACACAGAGAGGAGGACGAATATATCGTATTTGAATCTCTGTCAATAATTTGGCCGTGCATATTGAGCCATGCGATCTTGTAATGTCGCAACCATGTGCCAGCAAGGCATGATGAATGGTACAGAAAAATGTTGTTCATGTTGTACCAGCATATGTCACATGAAGATGCTTCGCACACACCACTATAATCCTTAATTAATAAACTAGATGGCTTTTATCAACTTGTTATGTAGCAAAAGTTAGACATATAAAATCTGAATAGTGCCATGTACCAAATAGAGATGCATAAAGATAACAAAACGAAAACTTCACATGGATACTCCTGATCAAGCATTTCCATGCTGACCATGTTGAGACATGCCAAGGTACAACATCATACTATGCCAATCCGGTAATAGAACAAGATCTCACACTACATCACAACACAGCCTTGGCAATTTGATTGATTTGTACAAGTCAGCATGGTACCCGTACCATATTATACCAACCAGCATGGAACCCAAATTATGGGTGAGTCACGAACTTTTCAAGTAACACTACTTTAGACAACATCAGAAACAAGGCACCATAATAAGTTGCAAGGTAATTAAAAATATAACATAGAGGAGTATTAGTAATATATCTAACAAACAAGGGTTACCTTGTCATATTGTGCTCTCTTTTTGGGATCTCGCAAAGTCTGCAATAACAAGTCCAAGTGAGTAAAATACAAAGTACATCCAAATCAAACACAATCTAAAAGTCCAAACTAACTTTCTGAATACCTTACCTCGTACGCATCTCTTATCTCTTGAAACTTTCTCTTTGATGTAGGATTGTTTTTGTTGGCATCTGGGTGGTACTTCTTAGCCAGCTTAAAAATTAAACAGAAAGAACATACAACAAAAAAATCCTTAAGAATAAATTAAAAACAGCTGCAAAGAAAATACAGATGAATAGCTAAAAATTGTGCTGAAGCTCCAGAACAAGCAATATAATTAAGCTTTTTAACTCATATTTTATTATTTACAGAAAGAAACATAGTGGATTATGCTACAACATCATGCCAATAATGTACATTAAATTATGGGTAATACAAATCACACCACAATTCATGTCAGTACATGGTACTGCAATGCAAATGCCATAACAGTATGTGACAATACCAACAGCAAACCAACACAAGCATAGAATGTGGCACCTAAATTGTCATATGGGACTTTGAAGTGATGGCCTAGAGAGTCAAAAGGCCTTCTTGTCAGATTGGATAAACACTTGTTAAAGGTAGAAGAAGTGTGAAGAGGGAGAAAATATAAAGCACAATTAGTAAGGAACAGATTAGAGCATCAAATTTAACAAGAAAGGAAAAAATCAGATATATGCATTAACACAGGCTTGATAAAAAACTCTCTTATCAACTGCTCTATTGTTGCTTCTTGAATTTTCCTTCAATTTTATGCTAGAGACTCATTGTTTGAAGAAGGAAAGTTCATAACTGTAAAAGTTAAAGTGTTGAAAAGCAGTTGTATTCCCTGCATGACTAGTACCTTGTATTTTAGGAGGCAGTATGCGATGAAAAACCTTCTGCTAGCTCATATGTGACATTTAAGTATAAGGGCATATGTTATTAAATGAATTTTCTGAAAAATACAATTGAACACATCATGAGGAAAAAAGGATTCAGATAGATAAATGGACAAGCAAATGCCTTGACTAAGTCAGAAACTTCTGGAATAATTTTATACATCTTGATATAAGTAAAATTATACAGAATTATATTAAGATGTACATTATTAAAGTTATACTATCATCAATAATGTCTTATAGTATTAAAATAATATAATAATAGAACTAATAGCAATAAGGAGGTAATAATAGAACTAATAGCTACATATACATCGAAGATGTATGTAGCTGCATATGCAGCTACATATGCTGCATGTTCAAGCCACACAAGAAGATAGAAATCCTACTTTGCAAAATGTTTTCATTTATCCACAAAAGCTGTTCCAAATCCTAATTTGTCTTTAGAATTTTGGCAAAATTATTTTCTAGAAGGATGACTCAGGTAGGCAGCCAGTAGAGGAAGCTACAAAATTCTTTTATGGAATTGAATTGACATTGTTCAGCCATGGAACAGAAAGATTCACTCCAAGAAAAAATGGTAACTATCCATTCAATATGTTCATATGAACCACCAACTTGCCTCCTTTACTTAATTAGAAGAGATATGATCCTCTATTATACTAGAGTGAGCATTATCAGGTCTCTCTTGCTCTTCAAAATGGCCGCAGCCAGAGAGGGAAGAAAAGCTATTGTAAAGGTCTAGAAGGCCCAAAAGAGAAGTAGATTGTCTAGGTTAACAACAAAGATGTATTTCTCCCACTGGCTTGCTTTTTCACATACAAACAGGGATTCTACCCTGTGATGCAAGTCTACTGTACATGCAGTCCAAAATCTTTTCAGCATCATCAATGGGTAGGCCAATTTTCACTGTTAGCAACTTGTTGCCCCTTGAAATCTGAACAACCGTATTACAGTGACAGTTTTCTTAACCGCCTAACATAGCATGTGCTAGCCACAATTTCAAACAGTTCACATATATTTCTGCAAAAGAACTTAAAAACAAGTGCCCAATAGTCAATGTAGGCCAACTGATAGCAAGATACCAACCGCATGAAAAGCTTTCTTGATATCATCTAACGAAGCATCTTGTGGGATACCAAGAATTTCATAATAGTCCCGTTCAATAGCATAACAAGGTCCTTCACACACACACAAAAAAAAAAATTGTGAGCATTTCAACAGCCAAGCGTGAAGTACCTCTTTAAGATTGGAAACTGCAACATCTGCATTAATCAATTACCTGTTGCATGAAAGAATCGGCTTAACAAAAATGTCCTCAATCTCATAAGGTCATGGGTTCCTTCAACAATACCACCATTGGTTTCATATCCTAAAAAGAAGAGGTGTTAGACACATGCACGGATATTAAATGGACCTATGAAGAACAAACAAATTCAGACATACCACTGATTACAAATCATAGACGAAGGCGCAGTCTCTAATAGTTAAGATGAAAAACTATGGAAGATTTGCAAGGTGGAACCAACAATATAAGAAAAAAAGATACTTTAGCCTTAAAATTTTTCATTCACCACTGAATACTCAGAAAAAAAAAATGCAAAAGAAACCATGAGAGATTTATAGTAACAGACTTTAAAGAACATCCATAAAACATAATAATTTTACAAAAACATTGGTGATTGAAAAGGAGCATTTTACATATGCCAAGACCAATAACCTAATCCTTCAAAAGAAATAAAAAGACCCTAAATTGATACTCTTCTTCCCTCGTATCACAATAATGGACCAAGAGCAAATTACAAAAGGTGGTTCATTACAGTTTCAATGAGAGCTTTTTGTTATTTTGTTACAATCACATCCAGAATTACCTGAATATTATATTTGAAGGCAAATGGTGAATTAGAAAGTTAATTTAAGGGCGGTACATACCAGTCCGATAGGGGACCCATATGTGGACCATCCTGTACTGGACTGTCCATAACAGGGGACCTTGTATTGGGCAATACACAGTCTATACCAAGTGGAACAATCAAATGGATCGTTTGAAGTCAACAAATCCCAGCCCTTCATTGGTAAGGGTCAAAATCCGACCGTTGCCAATTGGTATGGTAATGGTCGGATTTCAACCAGTATGGTCACAGTCGGATTTCGACCGTTATCGATGAAGGGCCAAGATTTGTTGAATTCAAACGATCTATTTGACCGTTTGAACCAAATCTAAGGGTTTTTAAACCCTTTATACCCCATCATTCACTCTCCTTTCACTTTCTCAAGCTTTTCTACTCTCTCAATCTCTTTCTCACTCACACCTCTCTTATTCTCACATTTGCATTCTCTTAAACTCAGCAAAGCTACGATTTGTGGATTAAATCAAATTTGGGAGGATAATCATATTATGGAAAATCTTACGATCGAAAGCAATACGATGATAGTTGGTTATTATTTTCCAAGCAACGGTATGGTGATCAATCTTATGATACGGAGTAACAAATCAATGGCGAATGTAAAAAATATGGCATTCTCCAACCTCCGCACTAACACATGTCACAATCGTACTTACCACAGGAGCCGCCTAGGATACGTGTGGTTTACGATGATCAGACTACAATCATCACTACATTTATGCACCAATGACATATGGTGTATCAGTATACTACATTGTGGGATCAATTTCAGAATTGAATCCTTCAAACATATCATATTGATATACAGATACATAAGATCAAGGATCCCGATCCACCGCCAAAGGAGTCCCGTCACTCTTCTTGGTGGTAGAACTAGATATATCCATCGATCGATCCATTTATTACTTCATTCACTTAAATCATAAAGTTTAACTCGAAATCTAACAATTCAAATCATTTATTTCTAGATAATTCAATATCAATGAAAGGACAATCCAGAACGTGCCACAAAGCTGCTTTTCAAAGCCCAAAAAAGATATGTTCCATTGTTCTTTCCTTATTTAGAATTTTTTGCTGATATTATACTAAATTTACATTTACTTCCAACTTAAACATCCTAATTTAAGTTTCTTCTATTTTTTAGGTTAATTTAGAGGAATTTTTGGCCTTTTTTCTGTGCCGTCGGCATGACAAGAATTTTTATTTTTTGGTAATTCAAAGCAAATTTTGGCTTTTTTTTTGTGCCGTCGGCATGCCCTGCTGTGCCAACACTCAACACACTAGTACGAGGTGGCACATACTGGTCGACACGTCGATTTGGACCAGTAAGGCAAACCTTGAATTTAAGAGTAACCACCAAAAGTTGTCATGCATTTGAAGTGCTTCAAAGATTGTATTGATTCTTTCTGCTAGGATCGTACCAAAGAAAAAGGCAGGTTGCAACATAAAACTAACAATCTTCTATATCTTACTAAAAGAAATAATAACTCTACTATTTGTACTTGTATTATAATACCAATCACAAAAACCTTCCAAATAGTATCTTCTCACTATCTCTATCCATCTTGCCAAAATAGGACCTTGTAGCTCTTTGGTAGAAACTGAACGCCCTTCACACTAAGCAACTTCAACCTTTAACCAAATGCAACTGTCATCTAAACTGATATTTCATTAATACAACCTGATACTTGCACAACTGCTTAGCCAGTTCTAATTGAACAAATCTGAGTTATCATTTCTGAAATGGCTCATAGCAAGATTCATGCGATCAGGATCTGACAAGAATGATACAATTGGAATCCATGATGTTAGCAAGACTGGACTAGTGACATTGGGAGCTATTGAGAACATAAACTTAAAATTCTAAAAATAAAAATAAAACATACAAAAATATCAAAGGTGTTTGTAAAAATATATTTTATCTATTTGAAATAATGACTAAATTATAAATATGGAAAACATATAAAAATATGAAAAATCAAGGAAATAACTATGATTTTATATTATTGTAGTAAAATACTAATGTGTAAATGAAATCCAAAAATAGTTTAAAACCGATGCACCTACAACTTAAAAAAAAAACGATGGTCCACACTGGGGATCAGTGCTTCTCTGATCACTATAATGGTGAGCACCAGTTCACAGTGGTGAAGTTCTTTCTGAAGACACAGCTACATGCTAGCACTCAATCAAGTAGTAGTGCTGGCACATCAGTCGACCCCTTGGCTCTAAGTATCATGCTTTTGTTTCCAATTTTTTAGTCGTTCTCACATATGGGCAGGAGACAGCTGCAAATGGTAATGCAAAGTTATGAAAAGGGCTTCTCTAAGAAGGATGCTTGAGGAATTCAGGATTGATATCAAATTACAACGGATCTCCTTTGCCATGATATTACTCTTCCTTAAAGAGGCTAAAAGCTACTCTTTTTCCTTACCTTCCCTTGTCCTTGAAACTCTCCTCTATCTCGCAATGATAGGTTGAAGATGCAACAAAAATAGTGGTTGGCAAATGTGATAGTAGTATCATTTCATCCTATGCTTCAAAATCACAGTTTTACACAAAAGCTCTCTATGCCTTCTCTCCCTCATGACTTTAACAGTCTTCTTATACTTTCTCTCCTCCTACAACTATCACTCAACCACTCAACGAATCATCTCCCTCTCCTTCTCCCTCACCACCCCCATCCCCTCCTCACTAATTCCCATTAGATTTGCCAAGACCAGCCAATTAGTATCAGCTAAGCATATTATCAAAGCTGGAGCACACATCGATCTGATGAAGCCTCAGGTCACTAGTTCACTGGTTAGACCAGCGGATCAAGTAGTTGGTCTACAAGTTCAATATAAAATATTTTTTTAAATAAATATATTATATATAATACATAAAGAGTTTTTCTAATACATACATACGTACATACATACATACATATAATTTATAAGAAATATATAGTCCAGCTACAGATCATCATTTTCCACGGAAGTACAACTCCACCAGCATTTTTGAATGTAGAAATAGTCTGTATACTTCAATATATGTATATCACCGAGAACATATAAAAATGCATCATTTTACTACATTAAGTATCTCATTCGTTCAGCTTTGAGATCATTTCTTCTGCAATCACAGTGCACAGAAGACTTAAACAGAATAAAAAACTACATCAAATTTGACGAAACGTACAAAATTTATTTCGTGAAATAATTACTTGTTGACAGGTGAGAAATTGCTCTCATAAATGGTGAGAAAGCCTCCTTCCTCCCTTGGACAAGACCCAATGGTGAACCCATGATCGGCGAGGACCAAGGACGGCCAAACGCCTGCAACAAATCAAGAAAGGACTGTAAAGAACCAAAAGCACACGTTAACCCGCAAGAAGATCAATTTCATACCGATGCCAACCTTTCTCGATAGGAAAAGGGACGGTAACGACCTTTTCGGTATACCCAGCCAGAGTCTACCCATCCGTGGTTCTCAGGCCCCGATCTCGATCACCACCGTAACGCAACAATGGGTAGCAGAACTCAGCAGAGGAGGAAATGGAACCCTAGACCCTCATAAAACCCCATCTCCGCCGTAACACTCTGCGGCTCTGCCTCCTTCTACGGTAAACCCCAAGATCAATCAGCCTTCGAAAAGGAGAAACGAAGGGTCGAAGAGAGGAAAGTGAGGGCGGAGGGAAAGCGTCGGCGGTAGCGGCGGAGGGCTGCTGCTGATGTGGGTTGGAGATCTCCGACGATATGGTGACAGACTCCAACAACCTCGACTCGACGCCTGGTAGACCGCTCGCATTCTCCGCTCAAGATTAGTATTGCGGCTATGCCGGTCTGATTCATTAAATCGGGCCGGGCCGAAACACTCGAGACACTTTAGCGGTTAGACCGGTCCGGTTCAGTATAGTCGGATTGGGCCCTATTAGGGATCGGCCCAATTTGCAATGGATGTCGATTTCAGCATGGATAATACGAATGTTTGACCAATTTTGACCAAACATATTCTTCTCAAAAATCAATCGATCAGGAAAAATATCATTTATGTCTGCTCTATTTTTTTTTTACCTTTACCCGTAATTTTTATCATCAATAAATCTTAATATAATATCAATATATTCCTCCAGATTTAAAGATCCTCCATATATATCACTGTCATTGAATCCACAAAGGACAGTGCTCCTGTGCAAAACAGCCAACACCATTCGATGGTAGAGGTCATGCAACAGTCACACGTGCGACCATGCAATACGAGGCCCCCATCGGCACGTGATTCCCTACATCCATCATCCATCCCCAGCTCACAGCAGTCCCAAAGAAGAAGACGGTACTCTGAGACAGCAGTAGCGAGCTCTCGTCTCCAGTCCACCACTCCCTCCCCGGGGGGCGAACTGCTGCAGGACGCGTCGAGTGTTAAGGTTCTCACAAACCCAGTGCAGTAGATCCAGCCCTGTACTCGATCCTGTTGCATGCATGCATGCCCCGACGCAGCTCTGCGAAGATCGAGCTCGCGAGCTACTGCCATGGCAGGCAGTACGGTTTGCACTCACATGAGATACAGTAAAAAGGTTGAGAGCTATGGGGATTCAGCAGCATGGCAAGCGTTCCTTGGAGCTTCTACCACGTACTGTCCTAATCATGGATTATTGTGGTTGTCTTGTTGTGCGTTGTTGGTGTGGTCTGAAAGAAACGACCATTTCCGAAACAGCTTGGGGTTATCGCCAGCTATCAAATGGCATCATCGAGTGCCAAAGCTCCTCATGTCTGCAATTCATTGTGTTCTTTATCCCATCTGCAGCAGTGTTCTGTGATCGGATCTGTTGGTGGGATGGGAAAAAGGGAGGGAAGACATGCCAAGCCAAACTTGGAAGTGACTAATCATGAGACCAAAGAAAACACAGCCCTCACTTTCTCTAGCAATGAAGTGGACATAGTCCATTCTTCCTTCCAACAGAGCTGCGAGTGATCCACTTTTGTCGTCCATGCTCTCTGAATTCTCTGTGTTTCTTATGGAGGCGTCGGGACTAATGGAGGACAGACGTCTTGTACGGGTGGGTGTGGAGAAATGAAACATCGTGGTGATGGTGAAAGAGGAAGGAAATAAGATGAGGAAGAAAGGCAATGATATGGCATGAGCTGTGTTGGGAGACGTGAGCTGAAGAGACCTCTCGGCTCGTAGGTGAAGAAAGGCAATGAACTGTGTTGGGTGACAAAAGCTGAAGAGACCTCCCATATCTTATCATTCCTCTCTCTCATCTCTCTCTCTCTCTCTCTCACTCTCATTTGCAACACATGCAACAGACTAAATGCCCCTCCAACTACTGTACATATGTGTACATGGTCCACAGAGATCAGATAGCTAGCATTTCCATGTTCCTTCAACTATGCCCATGCTTTCAACATATGTATAATATGGAAAAATGTACAGAATTCACCTCAGTGTTCCAATATAATGCAACAGTAGTTCACGTTGAATGGTGGCCGGAGATGCATATATATAGATAGTCTGGAAGACTGAGAAATACACGAGAGCCTCTTGAGAGAGAAAAGTTTAGGGATGGGCGAAAGCGAGGCACAAAATATGGGACAAGCCTGCGAGGAATGGAAATGGAAGTCAGGCAACCTTTTCTCGTCTTGTCCACATCCATCATCCTCTCTCTCTCTCTCTCTCTCTCTCTCTCTCTCTCGAACACAATAACAATAACCAAAACGGGATTCGTCAAGCTGCTGCTGCTACAGTGCATCTCTGCAACGCTGAAGCACTACAGTCGTGTTCCCCATTTGCATGGTTAACCCATTCTTTCTCTTGAATCATATGTTCTCGTCTCTCTCTCTCTCTCTCTCTCTCTCGCTCTCTCATGCATGGACACTCTGCGGGAGTTCCCAGCCATGGCCGACAGGAGCATGGCGTCGGTGCTGGCCTGGCTCAGCTCACATGACATGAACCCACCTCTTCCCACGCCTCATTCTCCCCTCCATTGCACCCATTAACGCATTAACCTGTCTTCTCCCATGCCGACCAACTACATCATCAGCTACTCTCAATATATACATCTAGTTTGTTCTCAATCAACATTACAATAGTGATGTAATGTGATGTCAATAATAAAAGATAACAGGTAGTTGATCCTATAAGTTTATCTCCTCGCAACCTTTGACCCCTTACATGAGGGTGGATGCGTGTTTGATGAGTATACTGCATCACGTTGATGTGTACACTGTACATGGTGTGCTTTGTTTGTACGTACATGCATGTATTCGCTGTATTTGGCCATATCTATCAATGGGTTTATATGAATTTTGTTTGATTTAAAAAAATTACTTATATCTAATGATATTTTGTATGATATGTGATGATATAAGGGTCAATGTGACATTGTAGAGTATTACATTTATGGTTTCGTAAAGATTTTTAAGTTTGATTGATACTTGTGGATTAAGTAGGGTTTATGGTAATGTGAATATCAAGGATTTGACATAGTTTGAAGTTGTTATATTTGAAATGTATTATCATGTGATATTCAGCTTGGATATATTATTTGATTATGTTGAAGGTATAAGAATTAGTAAAGAGTTAGTGATACCTACGTGATCAAATTAATGCAATTCGATATCACTTAAGTCGAGAAGAGGATAAAGACATTATTTATGATGTTGTTGTTTCATCGGGCTTTACAAAGTAAGTTGTGGAGAGATAGATGAAGAGGTCACAAAGGAAATGAGATATTATTAAACTAAAGTAATGAGTGAGTACAGTTCTAGTAGAAAACTACTAGTTGATAGATAAATGCACTTGAGGGGGTTTGAGATATACTCCTGAACCTAGTTAATAGATAATTGTTATAGTGGTTCACATCGCCAAAGGAGTATGATTTTAGAAAGAAAATATAGATTCAATAAAAATAATATGACGTGATACTAAGATCTTTTGAGCTCGATGCTCATAATACCGAAAAACATTATATTCAAAGAAGTACCCTACACAGATGCAAGGATTGAGTTGTATTAAACTTATGAGCGTAACAAGAAATAACATAAACAACAAAATATTTTAAGTATTTGAATATTTGAGATTATGTAAAATAATTTTTCAAATAATGACTGATATTATATTACTGGGATGAGCATGCAGTTAATAAGATAAATCATAATTTAAAGAATGATTAGTTAAAAAGTTAGTG
>LVTN01000473.1:190742-222306 GCA_001649415.1 Musa itinerans | reverse complement strand
ATGCCGGACAACTTGATTAATGCTTAGTATTAATTGTCTAGATCGAAGTATGTTTTACATATGCAAGATTAACTACGATAGCAAAGCATGAAGCAAAATGAAGTCCCGGAGTCAAGGACGTGATTTTGTTGGGAGTTCGAGAGTTCATCGGAAGTCCGGACGTTCGTCGGAAGTTCTGTCGGAACCAACCGAGAAGTCTCGGAGCTTACCAGAGAAGCTCGTCAGAACTCACCAAGAAGATCGTCGTGAAGTCTAGGAGCTTGTCGGGAGTCCGCCGGAACATTGCCGAGAGATCATCAGAAGTTCACAGGAAGATCGCCGAAAGCTCGCCAAAAGAACCAAGACTTACGAACTTGTTTAGCTCAGATTATGTCTTAGATTTCATAGTTAGCACGTAATTGGGTTTGGATTTGGGCCAACCCAATTAGGGGCCAGTTAGGCCCATGTAAGAACTGTATTGGGCCCAATAAGAGGCCCAAATAGTGCCCCAAGAAGTCTCACCGTCGTGGCACAGTCTTCGAGACTATGTCAGGCGGTGGTACTACTAGTTTGGGTGGTTGTACCGCCCCTAGCAGGGTGCCAGGTCGTGGTACCGCCAGTCTGGGCGGTGGTACCGCCCATCACTGCCCCCTAGGCAGTGGTACCACCAGACTGGGCGATGGTACCGCCCAGGGCAGTGTTAGTGTCAGATTGACATTGGGCGGTGGTACCGCCCAGGGCAGTGTCAGTGTCAGACTGACTCTGGGTAGTGGTACCGCCCAGGGCAGTATCAGTGTAAGACTGACACTAGGCGGTGGTACCGCCTAGCGTAGGAGGTGGTACCGCCCGTGCTCGGGGAACCCGAGATGAGATGTTTTTAGGCTCCAAGTTTGAATTAACTTGAAGCCTATAAATACCTCTCTCATCCCTGGTTAACATACATAAGTATTGAGAGTAAAAAAGTATAGAAACGCTACTGCAATCTTGTGTGAGCTCCTCTCAAAGTTCTAAGTGTTAGAATAGTTTGAGAGAGAGTGAGTGGGGGTGTAAGGGTTATCTCCTAAACCCGGTAAAAAGAGAATTCAGTTGTAAAAGGTGGTTGGTCTTCGCCTATTGAAGGAAGACTGATAGTGGATGTCGATGGCCTCGATGGAAGAGGAATCGGAGGAGTGGATGTAGGTCACGACGACCGAACCACTATAAATCGGTTTGCATTTTATTTGTGCAATCTATTTTAACTATAAACATTTTTACTTGCTTTACATCCACTACACTTTTTTGAACAATTTCAAGTTAACATCTTTATAAAATCGGTTTTATCGAAATGAAACGTTTTTCAAGACGTGATTTTACCGCTGCACTAATTCACTTCGGGGGGCTCTTAGTCCCGACTCTCGATCCTAACAAATAGCAAGAAGTAAATGCAAACCAGATTTTAGAGTGGTTCGGTCGTCGTGACCTACATCCACTTCGCTTATTCCTCTTCTGTCGAGGCCATCGGCATCCACTATCGATCTTCTTTCAACGGGCGAAGATCAACTACCCTTTTACACCCCTCTTCTCTTTTTCATAGGTTTAGGAGACAACCTTTACAAGCACTCACTCCTCTCTCAAACTTTTCTAACACTTAGATTAGAGGAGGATTCTCACAAGAGATTTCTACAGCATTTTTTTCTTTTTTAAACTCTCTGTTCTTGTGTAAGTTAACCAAGGATAAGAGGGGTATTTATAGGCCTCAAGTTGATTCAAACTTGGAGCTTAAAAACATCTCATCCCGGGTTTCCTAGGTACGGGCAGTACCACCGCCTGGGAGGCTGTGCTGGGCGGTACCACCGCCCAGACTGGCAGTACCATCGCCTGACACCCTGCCAAGGGCGGTACAACCGCCCAGACTGGCGGTACCACCGCCTGACACAGTCTTGAAGACTGTGCCACGATGGTGCCACTTCTTGGGACATTATTTGAGCCTCTCATTGGGCCCAATACAATCCTTACATGGGCTCAACTAGCCCCTAATTAGGTTGGCCCAAATCCAAACTCAATTATGTCCTAACTATGATTCCTAAGACATATTCTAAGCTAAACAAGTCCGTAAGTCTAGTTTCTTCCGGCGATCTTCCAGCGAACTTCTGACGATCTCTCGGCAATGTTCCAATGGACTCCCGGCAAGCTCCTGGACTTCACGATGATCTTCTTGGCGAGTTTCGATAAGCTTCTTTAGCAAGCTCCTGGACTTCTCGACTAGTTCCTGCAGAACTTCCGACGAACGTTTGGGCTTCCAACAAACTCTGAAACTCCCAACGAAATCTCGTCCTTGACTCCGGTAATTCATTTTGCTTTATGTCTTGCTATCGTAGTTAATCCTGTACATGTAAAAATACACTTCGATCTAGACAATTAATACAAAGCATTAATCATGTTGTCCGGCATATCATTGGTCCCTCGACACTTCGTTTGATTCTTTGACGCATCGTCCTCTCTTGCGGCCTATTGCCAATCAGCCAGTTGACTTCGCAACTCTGATATCCTTGGCATAATATCTGCTCTTCTTGGCCCGATGCCCGAGTCCATGGCTCGAAGCCTTCTGTCGATATGTCGACCGATCCTCCGGCTTAATGTACAATCTTCTGACATGTTTTCCTCCAACACAACATGATTCTTCCTGCTTTAATTGTCTCATCCTGATTGAAGCATCCTGCATCACTCAAAATACAGATTAAAACATAAACACTTATCAATTAGTTTCATCATCAAAATTCGAGATTCAAGGACTTAATATAGTATTATTATATTTATCAAACTTATTAACTTATTTTATAAAATTTATTATCATATGTAAAATACTTGTCAAAATTTATAATGATTTATTATGATTTTTAAATAAATATATATATCTCACACACACCCCCTTTTTTTTCATATACTAAGGAGCTACATATATTTAGAAGAATAATTTAATAATTTAGAAATTTTTTAAGTATGAATTTGGTTCTAATAATATTATTATTTGGATTTGAATATTATGAACCCTAGTGATGTAATTAAATTTATTTATACATTTGTGAGATAATTGATATAGTATCATTCACTTGCATAAGTTTGGGATGATAAGTTATTTGTATAGGTCTAGGCCTTGCTTCTTACAAGAAAACTTATGGGGATAATGGCATCGTATCGTTTAATTATAACAACTTTAATCAATTATATGATTTTTTTTTTTTTTTTTGAGGAAAGCCAATATTGAAACTCCTTTAGGGAAGAGTCAACATAAAAAAAATCATAGAAATATTTTAAAAATAACATAATCAATATTTTTTTCAGAAAATCATGATACTCATGACTTATATTGTCTCATGAATTATGCCCGCTTTTTTCTTTCGCTTTTTTCTTTCATCATTATCTGTTCTATCTTTTATGTTTTAAATTTGGAGGGATGACCAAAACTTATGTTAAATTAAAATTCTAACAATCTTGCTCCAACTCAAAATCATTCGAGAATCTAAATTTTGTTACTAATCCAATTGTGGTTATCATCCAAAAATCAATATATAAATTATTTTATTATCCTCAATCAAATTCTAGTAAAAATAATGATTGATGGTTTAATAATATTTTTTTTTGTTTTTTGAGAGGTGATTCTTCCTTTGTTCCTTCTTATCTTTAATGTCAATTATTTGCTTATCAATTTAGGATGGGAGAGTTAAATCAACTCATTCCTATATTTTTCTTTCTTAGATGTTAGTTATTTGGTTATCAATTCAACACGGAAGAGCTAAATCGACTTGCTTTATTTATTGTGCATCAGATGTGACACAAATTTTAGTCTCGGTGAAGAATTGCTGGTCAGAGAGAATGAGTTTGGTCGTCTTCAAGGTCGAAACACTCGTCCGTTCCAAAGAGCTCCTGCAAAACTAATGCCAGGAGATGGTCAAGAGAATTCGTTTAACACCTAAATTATCATATGGATGGTGGTGATGCACTAGAAGATTGGCTCGCGTGGCATCTGAGAGAGGCTTTACGAGTTTTTAGGACTGTCTCGAGCAATCACTATAAAAATAAATAAAATAGGTCTGACATAGTCTTAAGGAACATTTCGATTAAAATCAAGTGGTAATCGTTGATGAAGATTCTCAAATGATACGAATGAATTTTTTATTGTTCAATTAGGTGCTTTCGTTGCTAAAAAAAAAGCAGAAAAATCTATTGTTTATCCTCGCATGTGTTACTCGTGTATTTATGATCCAATGTCCAGATTCAGAGGGGTGAAGAAAGTCTTTGTAAAATATTTTAAAACAAGTGTCATGCACAAGCTAAAGAAAGAAAGAAAAAAAAAAGAGAGAGAGAGAGAGAGAGAGAAGTAGATCGGAGTCCCTGAAAAGACTTTGCTCCCCCACTGTTACGTACGATCAAGAAGCGGTGTTAGAGACAGCCTCCTGAAAAAAAGGAGAAGAAAAGATCCACCATCGTCACTGCTACACCACCAGTCATGTCTTCCATGCTCCACACAGTCTCTCTCACGTGGGTGGTTGCCTCCCTTCTCGCCGCCACCCTCTCCTTGTTCTTATTCTTGCGCTGGACTGCGGCCAAGAAACCGGGCCAACTTCCGACCCCGCCAAGGCTTCCGATCATCGGCAACCTGCACCAGCTCGGCTCCCTCGCTCACCACTCACTGGCAAGGCTGTCCGAGAAGTATGGCCCTGTGATGCTCCTCCACTTCGGCCGCGTCCCTACGGTCGTCGTCTCCTCGGTGGCGGGCGCGCAGGAGGCCCTGAAGACCCGAGATCTAGCCTTCTCCGGCCGCCCACTCTCGAGCCTGAGCGACAGGCTCTTCTACGGCTCCCAGGACGTTGCCTTTGCCCAGTACGGCAGTAAGTGGCGGCAGATGAGGCGCGTTTGCGTCCTCCACTTGCTCAGCCCCAAACAGGTGCGCTCCTTTCGCTCGGTAAGGGAAGAGGAGGTGGCCCGTCTGGTTGACTGCATCCGCGCCGCTTCCGGTGCGGCGGTGAACATGAGCGCCATGATCATCGCCCTCACGTGCGACATACTTTGCAAGGTGGCGTTCGGGAGCAAGTACACCGAGGAGGGTGGAAGCCAAATCCACTCCTTGATGTCGGAGCTATCTGCAGTGATGGGGATGTTCCCGCTGCGGGATCACATCCCATGGTTGGGGTGGATCGATTGGTTGAATGGAATGGATGGAAGGGTGAAAAAGATTGCCATGACAATTGATTCTTTCATCGAGAAAGTCTTAGAGGAGCATACGAGTCAGAGAGGCTGCAATAATAATGATAAAGAGGAGAGCAGCATGGACGATTTGGTTGATATATTGATCTCCCTGGACGATAAAGAGGACCTTGATGTCATGTCACTCGGCAGGGACAGTATCAAGGCCATTATTTTGGTAACTCTTTCTTCTCGTCAGCTTTGTTATCATGAAAAGGATGCAACGCGGGCTTGTTTTGATAGTGTTTGGTGAATGCAGGATATGTTTGCTGCGGGGACGGAGACAACTTACGTGGCGATGGAGTGGGCGATGGCGGAGCTCATGAAGCACCCGGCAGAGATGAAGAGAGCGCAAGAGGAGGTCAGAAGGGTAGTCGGTCCGAGAGGAAACGTGGGAGAGGAGGCAGCGAAAGAGATGCAGTACCTAAAGGCAGTGATCAAGGAGACACTCAGGATGCACCCTCCGTTTCCTATACTGTTTCCGAGGCAGACGGTGGAAGACACGCAGCTGCTGGGTCATCACGTCCCACAAGGTACTTACTATTGGAAATTTTCTCGACTTTGAAGAAACAAATAAAAGAAAAAGATCAGAGGTACTAAACGCAAAAAAATTATTTAAATTATGATTTCTATTTCAACTAAGAATATTAAATCGAATTACAGAGTTTAATTGAGAATTTCAATAGGTACCACTTTGTTCATCAATGCATGGGCACTCGGAAGGGATGTTGGGACATGGGAGAAGCCCGAGGAGTTCCGACCGGAAAGGTTCATCGACGACGTCGTCGATTTCAAAGGGCAGGACTTCCAGCTTATACCGTTTGGAGCAGGCCGCAGAGGCTGTCCTGGAATAGATTTTGCAGTCGCCACCATGGAACTCGCTCTTGCGAGTCTCCTGTACCACTTCGACTGGGAGTTGCCGGAAGGAATGAGAGTGGAGGAGATGGACATGAGCGAGTCATCCGGAATCACAGTGCGGAAGAAATCCAGCTTAATTATCGTGGGGAAGACGGTAAGCCAGTAAGTCGTTATCAACATCGTTCCTGTTCAGCTGTCCATCATTGTGCACGGGTTATGGTAATGTTGTTGTTCCATTAATAGTAAACTATCTCCACGACAAAGACGATGAAGCCGACGGGCTCACAGGAAGCTGTCTGTGGTCTTCTGTGGGATGGTGTTCCCATCTCCAGGGTGTCAGTCTCCATCTTCGGCAAAATACTCCGAAGAACCGACTATGTCTTAATGCTCTTTTATATACAATAAAAAATGTTGAGAAGACAAACACAGCGTGACATGGCAAGGTTTGTCCGGTATGATACGCACATCCTATACATCATCCAATACACTCAGTACAGGACCTATACCAGACATTTCTCTTTATTTTTCATATTTTTAAGATTTTTTAGAACTCGGTACCTATTAATGCATTGACATTGGGCAGCGATCAGTACAATATCACTTACGACACGCAATTGTAGACCTTACGATACGGTATGCTCGCAGACAGCGGGCTGTAGCATAAAGTTCAACAAAATTGAAGCAGTGCTTCAGTGTACAGATATTAAGTAGTGCTATATCAACCTGCCAACAAGACTGAAAAGAGTGGATTTTGATTTGTAGGAAATCCGAGTGAAGAACTTCGCATGGACAACTTGTGCCAATCAACAAATTGCACATAAACATAAACTATAGTCCAAGGCTTGCATGTGAAACTTCCTGCATACACTCCCGGATAACGCACAAATGCTGATCTCCGTTTTCTAGTTCCGATGGACACAATAAAATAATGAAAAGCTATTCAGAGATCTGCATCACATTGTTCAAAAGAAACACAATAAAAAGTGGTTTTGGAGTCAAAATCCTATCAATCTTCTTGCCAATTGCCAGAGATGATGGGAAGCAACGTTGGCTCAAATGGAAGAAACAACGTAGCAAAAATGTCTGTGGTTGTAGAAAATTTTAAAGCTGGAGTCTTTTAGGAAGCTATAAATTGCCACCACAAACTTCATTTAAACGATGCGCTCCAACTCTCTGGCATAACTCAATGTCTGGTTGATCAGTTGCAGCGCGGGTATTTCTTTGCAAGGTTGAGATTCTTTCACCTTTTGAAAGACCACACAACCATTCTTGATTTCCCATTCCGGGTGCTCCTGCATAGAAGTGTGAAAAGAAGGCATGAAGTGTTGAGAAGAACTTTATTGGTGATCCTGACTTATAGGCAAAATAATTTCTAATATGCCAAAGAAATTGTAAATTATCTTATATCTGTAACCAGAAGTATCTTAGCAACTGTTGGAATAAGCAATACATCATTCGTAGGGATAGGACTCGAAAAGAATCAGCTACTTGTAAGAAATCTCAACACAAGGCCACCACATCAAAGACCGAGAGGCTAACTACAATTTTAACTACCCAAAAATAAGGAAATCATCAAGTTCCTGACTAGATTCACAAACTCAAATTGCAAATTTTAGATGGAAGTTATAATAATCTCAATCACCTTGTCATATATATATCAGGTGGTTCATGATGGGCAAGATTGCTCTACCTAGAGAATGAAGAGAGTATAACCATAAACCTATGAAACTTGCAGGTTAAAAGATAAAAGATAATATAATTATAACATGAATTATTTTCATGATTAGCAAAAATATCCACAGAAGTCATAGGATCTTTAACAGATGATACAATCATGTAATTTGCCCTCTCAAGCTGAAATTGCAAACTTTAGCCTGTGTCACCTGCTGGGTGAAATGCATCAGTTTCTGACCTTATTCAGTTTATCTTGTTTCAAGAAATTAACAAGCACTGGAGAACATAATACAAGATCAGAAGTCACTGTTGCAAATAGTTAATATAAAAAGAAGAAACATAATGGAACCTTTTTTCTAGTTCATGCTAAAAACACTGTAGTAGTCATGATCATCTTAACCAAGGAAAAGTCATACTATTGAGAAGTAAAAGATCAACAGAAGAAAAAAGTATATATCTACAAAACCTTTATACCTCTGTGATATACTCTGAAAGCTCTTGGTCTGTAGAGAACATTAAAATTTTCTTGGCATCATTAATTGACAAATAATCATAGGCTTTTTCACTGCACCCAGCAATCTCATCGCTGCAAGTAAAAGGAACCATGAATTTGCTTTCAAATAACTTGCAAATTACAATTATATAACTGACAATATGGACAGGGCACTTTACCTGATTGTCTTCGCAAGAAGATCCAGGAAATAAACATAAGTATCATGTGGTACAGTCTGTCTCGCACTTAATACACGATTATAAGCACCTTCCATGAAAGATTGTTCCAGCTCCACGGCATGCTTGATGCAAGGATTCTCCAAAGCACTTTGAGGAAGGAGTTCAAGTTCAGTATGGAATTCTGCTATTCTGTTTTGTACAAGCAGCCTCAGAAGGTTAAGGCCCAAGATTGGGTACTCTTGGGGTGACGGTGGTATTATGCCACTGTTCAATAAAAGTCATAAAGAAGTAAGATATGGAAGATGCCAAACTATAGAATCCCTGTAGTTTCGGAAGCTTAATTAGCATGGTTATAAGTGCCTCAAGTAGCCATGCACTTTATACAAATTCACATAAAATGAAAATGGATGTAATGCACTTTATACAAAATCTTTATCTCAAACCAACATATAATGAAAATGGATATAATTTTGTAACAGTATCATCACCAAAGATACAAAACAAGTAGATTAGTTAGGTCATCATTTTCCCACTGTAACTAGTCAGTAGGAGGAATTTGACCAATACATGGGCACCATACCATAATTATCATAGCATATTGCAGGTCACATCTAGTTGATATGATCTACCATGTATGACCAATATGCTGGTGTAATCATTTTCTAGTAAAATCTATATGTTCTGCCAGTCATAGTCAAAGTTCAATCTAGTATAATCTCTCTCTCTCTCTCTCTCTCTCTCTCTCTCTCTCTCGAGACATATATATATATATATATATATATAACAGCAAACTTAACAAAAGAATGAATTTCAAAGAACATACCAAGTATCAGTATAGAACGGTTTGAGTTGAAAGAAATCTCTTTCAAAAGCATCTTGATCTTCAGTCTTCACACTCAAGACAACAGCATGCTCATATATATCTCCTGAAAATTCTCCAGAAACAGCAATCATGAATTCATTTTGCAAACAATTTTATTAAATTTAGAAGTTTACAATAATTAATGCAATCCAAAAAAGAAAAGGGAAGTTTTAGCATAATTGAACTGATAAAAATGAGCATTCAAAAATCTCTATAGACGATATACACGAGATACAAACAAAAAACAAGCATCAATGTCGAGTGAGAGTGTGGAAGTTGATATCAAATAGATATGACTGAGGGCTGCATTTGCCAGCCGTCATTCAGCTTGACAGCACATGTGAAATTAAAAACCTTGGATAACAAAGATGAAAAAGTCCATATAATGTTCTTTATTTTACTTTCAGGAGCACTGGTTTGCTTTGCATAAATCTTTAACGACCTTATCATCCTTAATCTGGATAACTAGAGAATTAATTAAAAAATTATCATACGAGTATAGATAATTGAGAATTTAACTTCAAACTCTCTGACCTGTTTCTCCAGAATTTTCTGAAGGCAGAGACATGCAAAGGATTATGGGACTAAACTGAGTCAAGCAGTTCCACAAAGATTAAATAACAAGTGCATTACACAAATAAGAGTGTTGACAGAAACAATTTTGATTGTTACATTGTCATGTAAAAGGCCTAAGATATTGAAAATCTTAAGACACAATTAGCCTAAATTTTGACAACAATAGTAAAACATGAAATGAACAAAGTGCCAATCTGGAGAAGAAAGAGCCCAGCTGATTACCTAAGTGGATTAATCAGTCCATATTTATAGGTCAGCATCAACATGGAAACCAACTTCAATTTCCTGTTTATCAGCTTTGAAATACAAGGTGAAAAAAATGATGATGCATAAAGTAGCACATGTGCTTCTTTAGTGTTTCCTATGTTTCTGTAATGCTTTTACTAATGATTGTATTTTGTGGCACAAGGAAGTGCTGCTATCTTTGTGGCCTGGTACAATTGGCACAATCATGTTTCATCGTAGCCAATATATTGATGTCTTTGGCATCAATCAACATGTTGCATGCTGATAACATTTTGACATAAAGTTTCATACAGTCCTGACACATGCCAACTGCCACAACAATCCTTGGTTTTTTAGATAATAATTGCCCACAATTATAAACTAGATTCCATCAAGCAAAGTGTGCAGCATTGATCGAAAACTTTCAGATATGAATTGCATATAGGAATGAAGATCCCATTAACCAGTGAAATCAAATGACCAATACTATATTGTAAGGCAACATGCTGTCACATAAGTGCTAAACTGCCATACATGCTTCATTAATAACTGAAAAACAGGAAAAGGAATAAATCCTTATGAGATAAAATTTTACTTGCAATTGTCAGTTCCTGGACAGCATTTGGTGTTTCCTGATATGATGGTGGCAAACTAGGAAATTTTGTCAGCAGAACCTGAAAAGTGAACAACAGCTTTTACATACGAGAAATCCTAGAAATTTAAGAGGTTTCACTGAGTAAAATAATAACAGAAATAAAAACAAAACTAATTACAAATGATTGCATTACTATTATCCTTAAAAGTGATTTATCATGGCCTTGATTATGTAACATAAATATAAAAAAATTGTTATAATGGCCTTCACTATGTAACATATATAAAAAAAATCCATTGTAAATCCTGAGATTCCAAATAAATTTCACAAAGACATTGTAGGCTAGTAACCATATATTTGACGTATCAATTTGACCACATTAGTATTTGATCTAATTTGCAAGCGTCACACCCCCAAGATGACATCCTAGACGAATGAACTTATCTTAAAAAGAATATAATTTTTTAACTCTCCATAATCCAAACCTAGGATCCATAACATAAAAATTAGAGGACACCAGATGCATTTAATTCTCATTCACATACACTATAAAACATATGCAATTTATAATCATTCAACACATCGCTTAATAATCACTTATAAACTCAATAAAATCATTAACAACCAATTATAAACTCACAAGATCAATGAAACACTATAATCACATCAACATAAAAATTTCAGATTAAACATTCTAACTTTCAAAACATGAAAGATCTTGTAACATTTATAACACACACTAACTCATACTTTTGGATAATATTACAAGCAAGGTGTTCTTTACAATAACATATTGTTAAACCACTAAAAACATGCCACAAACTTCTAACATTCCACTACCCACTACCCACCCAAAACTAACATGAGTGTGAGTGACAAACTAATCTGCAAAATTTATATAGCAACAATGTAGGCTACAAAGCTCAATGATTGACTATCATATCCAATGCATAAAGATGACAAATCATGTGGCATAAGCATCAAGGTGCAAAGCATGGATTCAAAAGAATAAATATCATTTCATTAGATTCATACTTGACAAGGGAGCAAAGAACAATTGCAAGGAATGAGCTCAAGTGCGGAGTCATATTAAACATTCCATTCAATTCATTGATATAAAAGGAGCATACAACAACATATGAGTAAATCAGAATCAAAATGTAAGGTATGAGCTTAAGAGTCATGTCTGATATTTCATTAATTCATTGATAGCAAGGGAGCAGAGAATAACTTATAAGCAAGTCAAGATTCAAAAGTATGAACTCAAGTGTCATATTTGATATTTCATTTGAATCATTGATAACAAAGAAGCAAGGAGCAACATATTAGCAAATCAATATCAAATTGCAAGGCAATGAGCTCAAGAGGAGAGTCATATTTGACATTTCGTTCAGTTCATTCATATCAAAGGAATGTATAGCAACACATAAGAATGTCCTTTGGCATCATATCAAAGGAACATAGATAGTGAAATGAGATCATAGCATAGCAAAATACTACCCATTTCTAGGTGTCCACTATAGCTCATCATGGCTCCACAACATAACAAAATCCTTTTTCCATTTCTGGCAAAGGGTTCACACTATCTCATAAATACCGAGTACAAAAAGATCATTCTGATCAAGGAAGTGAAAATGTACCAAAAACACATGTGAAACAACAAAAACATATATATGCATGTACAAAGCAATATCAGAGATAACTTGAACATATGCACAATTCATTCAATTATAGCCAAGATCAATGACTAAGAGATAAAAAAAGTTTAATCAGCAATATGAGTCTCATTGAGGATTCTTAGCTAAAATCAAGTTCCAAAAAGTAGAAGCAAGAATTGGTAAATTTGAGAACCAATCTATTCTGGCAGAATCTATAAGGTAAATTGCACGAGATGTTCAGATAGGCAATTATGCTCCAATTTGTTCAAACAAGAGATTGTTCGAAAGATATACGAGTCCACTTTCAAATAAAATAGGTTTTACAAATTAGAAATGTCTACAAAAACGTACAAGCAATTTAATGCAGACAGGCCAAAACATATCCTCTTTGTTTAGCAGAATTCAAGAGATCAAAAGAAATCATTATTAGGACAGCCATTTGTCCTTCAAATCATGCAAATAGGTATTGAATGAAAGATATTATAGTCTAGTTTTCATCCGAAGATATTTTACTTGATTTAGAGTTTTGTACAGAACACTATAATTAAAACAAGGCAACTAGGTCGAATCATTTTGCCTCTATTTCACAGAATTCGAGAGATCAATTAAAATAAATATTTTGATAGACAATTGTACTTCAAATCAGTCAAATAAGGCATTGACAGAAAGATAATCTAGTTTCTAACAAAAGAGAGTTTGCTCAATTTCAAGTTTTGTACAGAATATTATAGTTAAAACAAGACAGAGAGGTCAAAATTTATAAAATTCCAACATTGCAAGTTTACAACTCAATTGAGGTTGATGCTATCGGAAAGAGGCAAAGCTTTATAAATTATTCATAAACAAGAAGGAATCAAAGATAACACTGTAGAATACGATAGAACACTTGCCTTAAAAAGCTAATCCCAAAGATATTGAATTAGCCCGAATTCCTTAACCAAATCAAGAAGATTTTGCTTCTTCTTCTCCACTTTCTTCCATTCTTCCCTTCACTAGTTAAAGGGAAACAAGCTTCTAACTTGGTAATCTTTTTTCACTTTTGTTCTCTAATTACAAGTGAATAGATAACACAAAAGGTTGTAATGTGGCAAGCATGCAACATAGAGGTATAGGTGTCAACAGTTTAGTAATCATGGATGGCAAACTACTTTATTTAGCTAGTGACACGTACTCCACTTCCTCTATTTTCTCTTTTCTTTTCATATTTTTTCTTCTCCACTAACCTAATATGAAAACTTCACAAATCATATCCAAATTCTAGGATTCACAATTAGGTCCCTAGCATTAATCCTCCAATATAAAATTACTTAATACAAGAAATTATTAAATAAATTCTCACATTAAAATAATAAAAAAATTCATCATATCATAAATAATTCAAAAATGAGAGATATTACAGCAAGAACTACTAAAGATCATTGCATAGGAAAATTATAATAATGAGAATAGTTATGTGAAAGAACAACAAACGTGGTAGGGTTACTAATAGAGATAACCTTGGGGGTTGGGAAGGTGAATTTTAGATTATTTTCAGCTTCTACAGAAGGATTAAATTTAGGATTGATTGGTTCAAGGACATGGGTATATAGCTGAACAGAAATAGAAAGACAAAATAATCTTAAGGCAGAAGTAATGTCTTCGACAATCTGTGCTTCTTATAGATGAAAGAAAAGGAGTTCAAACAAAAAGATCCTTGCATGTCATCAAAGATTATAACTACATTGAGATTAATTGTGCAGATTTAACACAAAGGTAATGGTTCACAAGGGCATGAAACTCTAGGTTGACTGATTAAGAATGTCAAATAGCATGTCAAGAAAATGATTCAAACAGCATAATGTCAAGGAGGTAGTATCTGAATCACTATAATTCATTCCCAAGAGGTAGAGAGATCCTGTATCCTACAGAACACTTATACACTTAAAAATAGTAAGCCTACTACTAGATGGATAGATTTTTCATGGAGCATACTCAAATGGTTGCTAATGATAAGATAATTCAGTTTGCTTTCCCACACATGACCAGTCTGGAGGCAGCTGGTGTAATAGATATATTTTCTAAAGGACCTAATTGCAAATGATAACTTAAGAAGGGTCAAATTGACCCTTTAAAAAAAGAAAAATAGAGAAAAAGAAGCAGAAGAGAAAAGAGAAACAGAGGAAGAAAGAGAGAAAAATAAATAGAAAGAGGAAGAGGGAGAGAGACAAAGAAGGAAGAAATTTACCAAGCCTTCATTTTGCCACCAAGGAAATCATATGAGAGCTCAGAAAATCAAGGAGGTAGTATTTGTAGGAAACTGTAATCGTGCTCATGATAAAAGATGACAGAGGAAAAGAAAAAAAATGTCAAGATGACAAAAAAGAGGAAATTGACAAAATTCTGGAATAAAAAGAAAATATGACAATATATATATATATATATATTTTTTTTTTTTTTTTTTTTTTTTTTTTTTTTTTTTTTAAAAAATTAATTTTGGTGTTTTTTGAAAAATCTACATATGGTGTAGTTGTTTATGTTTTATGTGCGATTAGTAAATTATACTTTTTGTATAATTAGAACAGGGCATCTTGATTATTGTGTGAGTTTAAGGATCCATGACCAATGTAAGTATCCAATAACTATCTCTAGCTTGTTTTGAAAAGTAATACTACATTTATTTGCATTTAATGTATAAGTTTGCAAATTGTGAAAATATATTATTTGCACCTATTAAATGAAATAGGTATTGGTTTTCAAAACTATCTGTTTTGATAATGTAATTATTCAAAAATATTGAAAAATATTTTTAGATTTAAATGTTTTATGAGTCTGTTACATTTGAAGTAAAGTGTAAAAAGAATATGTTCAAACATTAGTTTGCTAAATGCATTTGATACCTTATATTGCATGACATTCAGTTGTCTAGTGGGTATCACTATGATCAGCACCCTAAACCCTACTAAAGTTATATATTGGTATATGTTTTAGAAACTAAAACATGGATAAATATGTTACCTACAACATAGGAGGTAAACAAAATTCTAGATCTTGTCACAAAATATAACGTGGTCACAGCCATTAGTACTCCTATGGTTACTATTCTACCATATACCTTCAGCATAGTTATGTTTATTTATGAATTCAGATATGCATTCTCAGATATATTTATTTAACTTGAGAAGAGTTATCCGTAGACACTTATAAGAATGCAACATCAATTCTGATATGTAAGTTAGCCGTATCTGTGACTTTATTTATGAAATGTGCTTTGAAAAGATATTCTAAGTACTTCATATGAACAAATTTATAGTTCGAGATGCATATAAAGGTTGTGTATGATTTTATTTAAATACTAAAAAAATAAAGGACTTAAGGTTCTTGTACCTTTTGTTTTGAAAGTAAGATTGAATGCAATACCTTATAAGTTTTAAACAAATTATTTATTGGTACATATTTGTGATAATTTCTGTCTAGTATGTGAATTATGATGCTTACTAAGTTGTTGCTTGCTCATATGTTTATTCTTTAAACATATTAAAATAAACATGTTTAAGGAAAAAATTTGTGATTTGGAACCCTCTTACGGTTTGGACTTTGTATAATATTAAAATAATATGCTGCTTCTAGATCCAATATGGAGATCTTGTAAGTATGTATCTAAACTTGTGTTGAATGGGAAACAAGGTTCTTTTGGTCGTTTATATGATTGAATATGACTTCCAGGATGTGTACATGAATTATGTCACTTGTTCAGGTTTACGCCTTACAATTTTCATAGGGTTTCTTATGGAAATTGCGGTGTTTCTAGCTAAATTGGAGCGTTAAAGATGATGTTGCAAATAGACACGTTACATTTTGGTACAACACATTGTAAATGGTATGACAATAGACTAGTATCCTTTTATTCTCGAGAAGAAAAGTAATTAATGTAGGTTGTAACCTTTTCAAACAGTTATCTTTGACTGTGTATAAATAAATATACATGAATATAGCAAGCAATTCATGTACTCTAAAATTTTGGTTTCGGATTATTTTTCCACGAGTCTAAATTTCAATTATTTTCCTAAGTTCCATCACATCATCACCTTGCAGGAGTAGGTTTCTCGTAGATTTCTGTGCAGAACCCTAAAAAGCTCGAATCAAGCGTTCGGGGGTTTTTTGATCCATTGATCCACAAAGAACAAGGTTAGAAACCGTGCTAAATATGCAGCAATCACCCAGGGAAACCCTCCAGGCGAAGCAATTGAAAGAAGAAGGCACATCCCTCGGCACCAATCCCTTCTAATTTCTGGAAAGGAGGGGAGAAGGGAGAGCGGAGAGTACCTTGAGGTGGGAGAGGAGATCGGTGCAGGCGCCGAAATCGTTCCTCACGAACGCGACTTTGAAGCGCTCGAAGAGCTGCGTGACTTCCACCAGCTTCGGATCCATCTCGCTCGTCGCCTCCCCTCGCTTGCCTTCCTCTCTTCCGATCAAAACCCCAACCTTCACTCCTCTGTCTCTCTTCCGATCAAACCCCAACCTTCACTCCTCTGTCTCTCTTCCAATCATCGTAATATAATTGGACGGCGATTTACATATCAAAAGGGGAAGGACGTAGGGCTGGGATTCCCTGTCATGCATCATGCAGGATTCACGCAGAAGGCCTACATAGGTTTCATGGGCCTCACATCAACTTAGCCTTGAGAAGTTGGCCCTAAGTGGTCCGAGATGTGACCTCTTTTAAGTCCCAATTGGATTCACGTAAATGGGTCGGAGTGGGCGATGCAATCCACCCGTGTGTCTAATTAACGGGTCCGGTTCGAACCTACATCGAGTACCCCCGTCATGCTGGAATGTGAGTCGCGTTAAACAGAATCTTGGTCTAAATTAACTTCTGCTTGGGTCTAGGTGAGCCCAACTAGGATCATAAACCTGGCTATAAAGTAATGTACATATAAGTTCAGCAAATCATTCACATATTAGGATTGTTTATATCATTTTCTTACCAAATATGTTGAAGAAGTTTAAACGGTATGGAAGTCCTTCCGAGTTAAATATAATAAAACTTAATAGTCCTAACTTAGAGAGCAAAGAATATTTTATAATATTATTTCATTATGTTCAAATATGTGTATTAATATTTGGAATGATTATACACCTTCTCTTGATTTTGATGAGATCGATATCAAGATGTTAGTCAATATGGTGTCAGGCTATTGGATACATGACATCAAAATGTTATCACATGATACCAACGTATCAATCACGTAATATCAGAATCTCGATTATATGTGATAGGAGAATGATGATATGGTTGACACCTTGTCATATAACCGACACCTTTGTACTACATAGTCAACGCACCAGTGTCTTGTGACTAACATAAAGACGTCACATGTTTAACAACTCAAAGTCATATTGATTAATATCTCGGCATGGTATCCTTTTCTAGACATTACAAACCGTATTCACGACTTGTGCACGTTCTTCAAATTTGTGTGATATAATTTCACTCTAATTAGGAGAGGCATATAATTATATCTAATATTAATAAACATCCTCAAGCATAACAAAAATGAAAATACACCATAAAAGGGCCCTAAGGTGTGTTTTTTAAACTAAGACACTCAAGTTTTATTGCATTTGGTCTTTAAAGTACTTAGCACCGGTATCACCTCATAAATATGTCTAATTTAAAAATCGAATGGGCTATATAAATATACCCCCAACATAATTTTGAAGGGTTCGACATCTTAAAGAACAAAGGAGATTTGATGCTTTTTCAAGTCCAATCATGTATATTAAAAATTAGCACAAGAGACGTATAATTTGATCTTAGTTGACTTTGGGTTGAATAACTAGAATATGTATTAACACTTGTAAAATTAGCACAAAATATATGTATATTAAAAGTATTTTAAAGATTTTTTTCTCATGCACGTGCTAACGTGATAGGCCTAGTTGATTGATTTTATGAGAATAGATGCTATCATTTGCATGGTTTTCCTCTGGATACAAATTCTATAATAAAAAAAAAAATCAGAAGATAGAACAGAGGCATTTGTCAACAACATACAGTCAGTCAGATACTCCAACTTTCATGCATGAACAATATCAATAACTTTTGGCCCTCTTAAGCAATGGTAACACTCAGCCAAAGGCAAATGTTATAGGTTAGTCTATTCCTTTTTGTCTTTCATCTCATATTGATTTTATAATTTCAAATAAATGGATCATTGATAGTGGTGTTACAGATCACATTGCCTCATCCCCTAGTCTATTACATAAAATAAATATCTCTTCACATTCCTATGTTGGATTATCCAATGTAAAAAGGGCACAAGTAGTAGCTTCTATTGGTTTTACCAAACTTGATCATGAAATTATTCTTTCAGATGTTCTTTGTGTGTCTTTCTTTCATGTTAATCTATTATCAATCAACAAGATGACTAAATGATTGAATTATTCAATTGTCTCTTATAGGATTTGACAACGAAGAAGATGATTGGTCTGAGAAGCAACATAATGGTCTTTACTAATTTTTATAATTTCATCACCTCTAACAAAATCGCTCATCAAAAAGCAAACAATACATCTTCACAACATGATCTATGGCATAGATGTTTTGGCCACCCATCCATACAACCTATGAGGCATTTTGTAGAATCGATATATGATATTATAAGTTGTACGTAACCCTATTCATAGGGTGAAAGAGAATCTAATTAATATAAATCAACTAATAAATCAAGAAATATTAAATCTCTATTATTTGGTAGGAATTAAAAATGCTCTTCTTTTCTTCTCTTTTTCACTGCTTTTTTCTCTTTTCTCTTTCTATCGACTTAGAGGTTAGGATCAACTATTTTTCGATGAATTGAAGGCTGCCCTTTGTTATGTTAAATCAAGATTGACACCCCTTGTTGCTATTTTTAATTGGCCGCTAGCTTTTCTTTAAATCCAAGTCTAATTTAGATTGGATCTTGTTGTTAGTTTGAGCTAGTCAAACTAACTAGTTATATATAATTAGAATCATACTAATTGGAATTTGACTTGAACTAGACTTGAGCTTAATTTGAGTGAGATTAAAGCTAACTTAAATCTAGTCCTTAATCTCGTATTCAAACTTAAGTTTGGTTCAACTAGGTTAAGATCGATTTAGATTTACTTGATCATCCCTAATCACTAACAAGAGACTAAGAACAATGAAATAAAAGATTCAATTGTAAACTAAAAAAATGGGAGTGAAGACTTGCCATTGAAGAATCGGTGGCAAACACAAGTAAATGCTCATCCAACTCAACTTTGGAGGCTTAATTAAAATAAAGATTTGAATAAGGAGTAAGTGGCATTGGCATTGAATTAATTAAGGGAGCCATTTGTACTACTCTATCTAACAAAGTCAATTGTACTGCTAAGAATCTAAGTGACGATTGCAAAGATATTGGTGAACAAAATCTTTAGACGTGCTCTTATACCCAATAATTAGCATAAAATACTACACATCTCCATCATCGTTTTTATAGCCATATAGAATGGGCAAAACCATTGGGTTGCCGAGAACAAAGCATCAGTAGGCCCCCTTGGAACAAAGCATGTTGTTGGTATATTCGATGAGGAAAGACAATATATTGTGGATCCAAAGTGGTTCATGACATGCACTGTAATATTATTTTGCTAATATAACATTGATCTTGTTTAGATCTTCGTTTTTACATAAATATGATGTTGGAGTTGGTATTTCTTGATTAGAATCTATTCGGGGAACCAAGTTACTTGAAAGATATAAATTCAAGTATGAAAATAAACTTTTGGATATAATGAGTTTGTTGTTTTGTGTAAATACTCTATGTATCCCAAATTGGCTAGTTAACAGATAGTTAGCAGCCAAAATATATAATCAAAATAAATATAATTAATAATGTCCATCATTGTTAGAACTAAGAGAAAATTTGATGAAGGTGATATTAAAGAAGAAAAAAAATGCATTTGATAGATCTAAAGCGAGTAAAAGAATTTTTTTCTGAGGTTAATATAAGAAAGGGTACAAGAGGCCTCCAACTCAGGTTGGTTTAACTCAAGAAAAAAAATTATTTTTACATTTACTATTCCTATGTAGTGAAAAGTTTTATTTTCTTTTTTTCATGAAAATAAGAAAGAATGTTGAACTATATAATCTTGTATTCATTATTACGAGTTTGTGATTTGACTAACTTCTTGAAGTAGCTCAAATCTCTAATAAAGTTTAACTAAAGAGGAATGTTTAAATATTATATTTTTGTTTTTATACATGCAATGAAGAATTAATAAATCTTATGTTATTTGTTATATCTTCTTAAAAATTAATAGGAGCATCAATAAATCTTATGTTCACTATTTTAGATTTAAAGATAAAATATACCTTCATTTGAATTATTATTGTAGCCAACTAAAATTCAGATATTTTCGTGTGAGCATAAAAATAATCATACTACTATTATATAAAATAAATTTAATATAAAAAAATAAAATTAAATAATCATAGATCTAAAATTAAGATTACATATCTTTGGATGTCAATTCAAAATACATTTTTCTATGATTTGAGTATGCATCATAGTACAATCCGTATGAAGCAATACTAATTTACGAGAAAAATGCTAGACTATTCTTTTTTTTTTTACTGAATCACGATCAACGATCGAGTAGGGATTAATAGAAAAAATAATTCATAAGAGATCCGAGAGTAGAGTGTCTAGGATAAATAATTATGAGAGTCTCTCCTATTAAGATTATCTCCTAAGGAATTTGACTTACTTTTTATTGATTGATAATCCTAATCAGAATTCAATTAGAATTTTAATATATTTTATTAATTAAATAAAATCATATTATCAAATATTTTGTGCATATGAAAGCTTGGAAAAAAAAAGGATCAGAAGTCAAAGCCTTATCAATGTTTATGATTGGATACTTAACAAACTAATTGTGGGAGTGTCATGCCTTTCAACCTAATATTCCTAAGCCTTCTTTTCGATTGACTAGGTCTTTGAAGGTCTTCTCAAGCCAAAGAACTCTTCAGAGGCCATTGACAACACTGTTTCTCCATACCATAGAACACTAGGATAACGCACTTACCAACTCCATGCTATAATATTTCAACAACGTTAAGTAGTATACAACTTCATGGATTGTCAGAGTCACAATGTGCGTAATAATCCCTTGTTTAATGTATTCATTTTCAAAGTATGAGAGAAATGCTAGAAATTAGAGAAAATATCAAATTTACTACTCATAATTTAACATGACACACACATTACAAATTTGTTAACTAATCGTTTCTTTTATTAAATGATTGTTTTTTAACTTCATGGCTGTTATGACTATTTTGGTTTTTATTCCTTGTAGATTTTCAGTGTTTTCGAAGTGCTTCAATCGCTCAAGATATTTACTAATTAAGCTAATTGCCATCTTTCTTTGGTTTTACTCGTGCTTAAGTGAAACTGCTATCACTTTGTTCCTTAGAGATGAAAACTGCATCCTTCGCTTCCCTTAGCTCTGCAAGAACACGTGTGAATCATTTTTACAAACACTTGGTCTCCTTCGCTAAAGTGATGTTCTTGTGCAGAAAAGTTGCTCCAGTACTCGTGAAGTTTCGGTGTCCTGCGCATAAAGGGTGAGGAGCACAGAGCAAAGCCTGTAAAGTCTCAACCAAAGTTCTCATTTATCCTTATCCATGAAATCTGTATGGTGGCTATCTTATTCTGACACTTCATCCGGCCTCAAACTGTTTTGAGTATTATTTAAGGATTCTATGAAAGCTGCGTCGGCTGGAAGCTTCTGTTGAATGATAGCAGCCATGCACCGCCGACAACATCAACCAAACAAGTAATCTAATAAAAGGATAAGAGAGCCAACGAATCATCAACAAAGCTGTCAACCAATAGATAGAGACGCTGTTTGGCCCAGAGCGCGTTGACCTCCATGCTTATCCACTCCTTTGTGATGCAGGTAAACAACAATTCACTTCCCTGAATGCTTGAAAGGTAGCAGGTTTTACTGTCTTCCTACCATAAAACTCTTGCATGTGATCTCAACTCAAGTTGATTAACGTACAAACAGGTCATGTGCTTCGTGTACCTCTATCTGTTTATTTCATGGGGGACGATCGAGGGAGGTGGCGAAAGCTCGGGTCAAGAAGAGACGAGGAAATGCATGCGCAGTCAAGATCTGTGTAAACGATGCGAGGCTGTGGTGGTCTGTGAGGAAGAAGAGGCGGCAGGAGAAAGAGAGTTGAAAGCAGCAGCATTCCCGCTGCTGTTACTTTCTTCGCTGCGTCCACCTTTCTCGAGCTGTGGCCCTGTGGGCGACCTGTCCGATTGCTTGCTCTGCTGCGGCCGCACTCTCGAGCCTGATGGGAGCGATGCCGCAGGGGCAAAAATTCCAACTGCAGGAGTGCAAGGAGCATCAGCCGGTGGTGCTGCAACTGTGTAATCTGGAGGTGGAACCCATATGCCGCTGACCACCACAAACTGGGGAATGGGAGGATTGGTGGTGTTGCTGCTGCTGCTGTGAACTGCAGTGCTCGGCCGCCGATTGTGCAGCCGGTATTTCTGCAACAACGAGATCACAAACATGTAAACAAGGGAAAAGGATGAACAGGATCCATGAATAGATGTTAAATACAATGCTGAACTCTATGACAAGAAATGGAAGTAGTCATCTTCATGTTGAGTGGCCTGAACAATTATTAGGTCCACGAAAAGATGCAGCGTAACATTATATGGTCCATGCAGTTGTTTACTCAGCCAAGCATGTGCAGAATAGAACATAAGAAAAAGAGGAAGATAAGCTTATAATAAAAGCCTAGCAATTATGTCACGGACTGAGATGTTTACTAGTGATTGCCATTGTCCAAATGACCAAACAACAATCTGAGGTGGGAGGGTTCTCGTTTATGTCTATCAGAATTTGTGCTGATAAGTTCCAGGGAATCTGTTCCTATGGGGCAAAAATATCCAAGGAATCTGATGCTTTGCAGACAACCTAACATCATCAAATGCAATGCATCCAACTCAGGGAGGTGCGCATTCTCTACTTTGGTTTCCATTTGCAAGATTCAATAGTGATGAACAGATGAAACTGAGAGAAGAAGAATCGACTTTGGGTAAAGATACTTCCGAACCTGCAAATGGCTCTTGACCTCATCGTTGGTGAGGCCATCCACCTTCATCAGCTCTCTGATCTGCTTCGGCGTCGCGACTGCAAGCAATCAGCTCCAATTCCTCAGAAACAAGATATGTGATGGTAATCATTCAAATCGTATGTATATGATGAGAACGGCAGGTGTTTCTTTCATGAACTCGGTGACCTACCATGGGAGCCACCGAGCTGTTTGAGGGCGTGCAGGAATCGTTGGTGGAGCTCCGGTGACCAACACCGTCTCGCCTTCCTATGAGACTGAGACTGCCCTTCCTTCTCCTTCTCTTCTCCACCAACACCACTACCACCAACTCCTCCTTTTCCACTAGTTGTTGAGCTGGAAGCTGGGATTGGTGCTGCAACATGCTTTTCTCTTTCGAAGGGGTGGAATGCTCCCCCGATCCTCCTGGCATTCACTGCTATCGGTTTCGTCGGAGGTTCCTAACACAGCAAACATCCATCAGATTCGGCTCACGAATAAGACAACATGAAACCTCGGTAGAAGGAAGCAATAGAGATCGTTGTCTCACCACTTTCCCAAATGCGTCCGCTTCCTGATTCCAGAGCTGGACGGATCTAAGCCAGTCCGGCTTCTCATCGGCCCTGGTCGCCGCCGCCCCGCTCTTCTTGGCAGCTCCATCGACGCTTCTATCCTCCGACGAAGACGAGCTCGGCTTCAACGGAATGAACTCCTCCAGAATAGGCCCGTCTTCGCTCATCGTAGCATGGCCATTCATCTGTCCTCTTGCACTGTCGATGGCTGTAACCAGTCGTCACTACGTTTTATCAACTAAGACAAATAACCAGAAGAAATAGCGACAACATGAGAGAACAATCGATTCTATATACCGTGCGTGACGATCTGCAGGCAAAGAGGCAGCTCTCTCTGAAACACCTGTATCTTCTTCCGCTCTTCCTCGAGCGCACGAACGTAGTCGCCACAGCTCGGCAGCGTCGCAGAGAAATCCATAGCTTGGTCTGATGCCAAAGATTTGAGATGGTACAGGTATTAGCAGACGACTGCGGGGAAGACCGTCAAGGAAAGAAGTTTCTGCTTTGTTTAGAGCTCAAATGATCGAGGGGCAGTGATGGGGAAGAAAGGCGGAATCAGCTAACATGGGGATGGCATGGGGAGGAACAAAGAGGGGGAGATCAGAAGAGGAGAGGCGTATAGGAGGGGAAGCCAAGTACGGGGCGTCGCGTGCATATCAGAATCTTTGCCAAGATCTTACAGAACCGTTATATTCAGTGTAACGTTTCGTTATCATCCTACATATCGAGTCATCGATGATAACTAAACGCTAACTGTCATAAATATGTGTCGGGATACTCAATTGAGGACTGTAACGGGCGTCATTTTGAGATGAAGCGAAGGAAAAGTAGGCGGCTGTGCGTTGAATATTCCCCGAGCGATTCCGCTGCAATGGACGCGCTGGCGCGGCCGTCAACGACGAGGTGAAGAGATAAGATCGAACGACAAACGGCTGGATCTTCGACACGATGCAAGCAGACGGCCGTGATCCATTCGGTGGGGAAGGAATCATCTCAGAATCTTCGGCATACAAGAGGACGACACGCCACATCTGCCAGCCGCGTGAGAGAGAGAGAGAGAGAGAGAGAGAGAGAGGGGTGTGCTCAGTAGGTCATCTTCTTGCAGGTCATCCTCGGCTTGGGCAGAGCTTTCGATGGCTTCTTGCAGAGAAGGATTCAGATTTCTGAGGCAGGACTTGGATTGGCCTTTGGGGACTGCCAAGGGGCAACAGGCATCCATTTCTTTGTGCACACGTGACTGGATTGAATCGAAGAGACTGACCCCAACTCGAAGAATATGCCTTGTGATATTATTATATGTCATCCCTCGGGCTGTACCTTCGAATGGAGTATTTTAGTGGTCGTGGTGGTTAGGTCTCGGACAAGGATGTCATGCAGCCAATGGATTTATTAGTTTCAGATATATAGTCTGTTCCAATTAGGAAGAGAACGTGAAAGAAAAAAAAGAGAACCCTTCTTCGGATGGCAGACTAAGGTTCCTGACAGATGAAATTATAGAAAGGGAATAGGTGTTTTCTTCTTGAGGTGCTTGGGATGTAGTGCCTTTGGGGTATCTCAAATGCCAAGGTCAAATGACATTTCTACGAGGAGAAAGTCGTACATACAGCTTGTTCCTTCATTTTACCTCAAAGAAGAAAGTCAAATGATATACAAACATAAGGGTTAGGCAGCTTAAATTGTATTTCCACGCCTACATTGAACAGCTTAAATCTTATAATTTCCGGAATAGTATTTACTCTATTCAGAATCACATATTGCTATTTGTATAGGGGCAAATGATTCTCAAACATCATTCGGTCACACGTGAACACAAAGGTTTTACAGGAACCAATATGGTTAAAAAAAAAAAAAAGATTGCTATCCACTAAAAAACCAATGTGATTTAAAAAGAAAACTGAGAGAAATGAGAGAAAATAAAGTAATAATTTACCTGAAAAAAATTTAGTGGATGGCAACCTTTTTCTGTTTGGTTGAAAATAAGGGAGAATACATGGTATGATTCTTTCTGACGTGGTTCAACAAAATCTTATGTTACCTCTTATATTCTTTCAAATTATCTTATATTATTATCTTCTTATCCTCTGGTAACACAAGAGGGTTGCCTCGCTCATCACCATGATCGATCACTGAAGTTTTCATCCTCATGAGCAAGTAGCCTAAAATTATGGATAAACTATGTCGCTAGTTCGAGTTTAGCACTTATTGTACACTGATTACTAAAGCCTTAAATCATAGTGCGAGGGTCATTGAACTCGTCTTCCTCGTAATTGAGTAGTCTGTTTGGCGAGAGAACAGTTCGTCATAGCTTTATAGTGAGACTTGTCATTAGTCTATAGTTATTGAAGCTATGGTTTGAGGTGTTCTTTACGTTTTTCTCACTAATTTGATATATTATTCTCTTATTCCTTAATTGTTAGAATCATTAGTCTTACAAAACTTTCTTTTAAGTGAGAAAATAGTGGTTTTCAAAGTACAACATCTTTAAACTCTTGAACTCTACCGAATGTAACGAATTTATCCGGCTCTAGCTCGACGTTGATGTGTTGGTTTCCTTGGGTTGTCACGATTACACTTTTGAAAGGCTCTTTGTTGAAGTGATAGTTTTCATTTATCATCAGAATTAGGGAGAGAACTTAAGTGAACAAAGAGATCTTAAGAGAATAATTAAAGAGCATATAAATGCTTAATCAAATGTGTGAGGAAGAATAAGGGATTTGAGAGGGGTTTATAGGGTTTTGGAAGATCTCTCTTTCCAAAAATGCTCCCAAAACTAACTATTATTTAGTTATAGGAAGGGATAATTTTTTTATTTTTAAAATTATAAAATAATTAAGAGACCCTAAAAATAATTGTTATGTGACTGTTGAAAGGGGACAGGTCATTTGCCCCCTCCTTGAATCGTTGGGTTAGGTGTGAATCGTTATTATTTAACCCCAATGATCGGTCAAACCCAATGTTGATTGAGCCCTCTTTTTTAAAAAAACTATGTGATATGGCATATTTCAACACCATCCACGTGGCAGTAGACGGGGATCACGACAGAGTTGACAAAGGACCTCTAGACTGACACGACGTGACATCTCGGACCTAAACGAGATGACCACACAACCTTTGCATTGTTCGACGTCATACAAGTCGGCGCTGAACACCACAGAGCGGTTTTGGAAAGCTCGAAATGATGCCGCACGGTAGGGACCCATACGGGTCAATCAACGCTCATCTGCAGGATACAAGCCATCTTACTCGGTGTCGTACAAGTCGGTGCCAAACACTATAGAGCCATTCCACAAAACTCGGAACGGTGCCACATGATACTGACCTGTACGGGTCAGTCGGCGCTCATCTGTAGGGTACAAGCTATCCTCCCAAGGAGTTTATTAGGATCAAGAGTCGGGGTTGGCACTAAGAGGGGGGGGTGAATTAGTATAGTGGTAAAAATTATATCTTCAAAACTTTGTTACGATTAAATATGTTTACGTTGAAAATCGATTTCGAAAACTTAACTTGAAAGCGTACGGAAGAGCGTAGTGGATGTAAAGCAAGTAAAGAGGTTTGCAGTTAAAGTAAATTGCACAAATAAAACGTAAACCAGATTTTTATAGTGGTTCGGTCGTCGTGACCTACATCCACTCCGTCGATTCCTCTTCCATCGAGGCCATCGGCATCCACTATCGATCTTTCTTTAATATGCGAAGATCAACCTCCTTCTTACACCCCTCTTCTCCTTTTCACAGATTTAGGAGTCAACCTTTACAAGTACTCACTCCTCTCTTCAAACTTTTCTAACACTTAGACTAGAGGAGGAATCTCACAAGAGATTTCTACAGCGTTTTTCCTTTTTTAAATTCTCTGTGCTTATGTATGTTAACCAAGGAATAGAGGAGTATTTATAGGCTTCAAGTTGATTCAAACTTGGAGCCTAAAAAGGTCTCATCCCAGGTTTCTTGGGTATTGGCGGTACTACCACCATTCCTGGGCTACCACTACCACCGCAAGATCTGTAGTTGGGCGGTACCATCGCCGAACAGGGGCGATGCCACCGCTGGCAGCACTGCTGTCGGTGGTACCACCGCCCAGATTTCCTGGGGTGCTGTTCCCCAAGCAGTGCTACCGTCGGCCAGGGTTTCAGCACCCTAGTTGGGCCTTGAATCCGGCCCAAACAAGCCCAACTTTGGGCCCAATTGGCCCCTAACAGAGTTGATAGGATTACCTCCCAATACCAACTCCAATTATGTGCTAACTATGATTCTTAAGACATAATCTAAGCAAGATAAGTCCGGTTTCTTCTGGCGAACTTCTGACGATCTCTCGATAATGTTCCGGCGAACTTCCGACGAACGTCCAAACTTCCGACGAACTCTCGAACTCTCAATGAAATCACGTTCTTGACTCCGGGACTTCATTTTACTTTATACCTTGCTATCGTAGTTAATCCTGCACACACAAAAATACACTTCGATCTAGACAATTATTACTAAGCATGAATCATGTTGTCCAACATGTCATTAGTCCATCGACGCTTCGTCTGATTCTTCGACGCATCGTCCTCTCTTGCAGCCTATTGCCCAATCGGCCAATTGATCTCTGCAACTCCGATATCCTTGGCACAATATCTGCTCTTCTTGGCTCGATGCCCGAATCCATGGCCCAAAGCCTTCTGTCGATACGTTGACCGATCCTCCGGCCCGATGTCCAATCTTCTGACACGTTTTCCTCCGGCCCAACATAATTCTTCTTGCTTTAATTGTCTCTCCCAGATCGAAGCATCCTGCATCACTCAAAATGCAGATTAAATCATAAATACTTATCAATTGGTTTCATTATCAAAATCCGAGATTCAACAATCTCCCCCTTTTTGATGATGACAACCAATTGATGACGGAGTTAACCTTAACTCCCGAAGTTTAAATAAACTCCCCCTATCAATATGTCATATTAATAGAAACTCTTGGATTCAAAAATCCAAGCAATATGTTATCATAAACTTATGCATAACATCATACTTCTCCCCATTTGTCATCAACAAAAAGAAGAAGTGCAACTTTCAAGATGTTTAAGATATAAGTTCAAATCATTGCATAATAAACATAATTTTCAGTTTTATCATCATGAAGCTAGCAAAAATTTGTATCATTTCAGGTTTGTAAATTTTGCTATATGTGAAAGTTTAGCATGCTTTGCTTCTTGAGATAGGTAAGATAGCACTATTGCTTCTCTTGATATTGCAAGCTAGCAAGTCTTGGTGATGTTCAAGATAGCAAATTATACATCATGTTAGAATATGTAAGCTAGTAAATTTATATCATTTTATAGTATGCAAGCTATCAAATTTTACACATATAAAAGTTAGCAAAATTTTACATCTTTTGATATGTTCAAGATAGACTATTTGTCCTCTTCTTGAAATGTGTAACTTAGCAAACATTGTTTCTTTTGAGGTTTGCAAAATAGCACTCCTTGCTTCTCTTTTGAGATTAGCAAGCTAGCAAGTTTGCCTCTTTTCATGATGTGCACACTAGAAATTCTTTCTCCCCCTTTATCATTAGCAAAAAGAGGGGAATAACAAAACAATGGTGCAATTCATCAATATTCAAATTATGACAAAAATAGTGTCATTCTTATTTCAATATGTCATAATTAAGTTAAACCTTAAATTTAAATTGAATTCAAGTCAATGCAATTTTAATCATGATTCACATCATATGCAATACATCACATACATCATCATAATAAAAACCATAAGTATTGCATGCATCATTTCAAATCATAAATATTTCATATCATGATGGTACCAATTTTATCAAATTACATCCTACCATGCATGATCAAAACTTCTCCCTATTTTATAATTGTAAACAAGAAAGAAGGGAAAAACATAATGGTATAAAATATTTTAATCATTTCAAGGCATACAAGCCATAAATACAAAGAAATCATGTCATGAAAGATAAGACCATATATCATTTTCGATAAATTTCTTCTTTTGTTAATAAAAAGCATGATAGGAAAAGAAGACTCTAAGTTATAATTCTAAGAATTCACAAGAAAAATCATGTTTCATTTGACAAAAGGATTATCGATTCATGCATTTGAATAAATATTTTTAAATCATCACTTCAACTCATTCAATTTATCAAATCAATAAGTCCATTTCCAGAGATTCAAAATGAAATAAAGAGATTTGTCGATCTCTTAAAATGCTAGTGATTTTCTTTCTCCCTTTTGTCGTTATAAATAAGAAAGAAGAAGAGGGGAATAGCATAAAGGTGTAAATATTCAAGTCATCACATGGAAGAGATTTATTAAGAAAAATTTGGTGATAAGATATACTTCATAAATATAAGAAATTTTACATAATAAAACTCAAGTCATAAACATCGATAAATGATTTGATTGGATATATCATCTTATTATTAAAATGAATCATACGAAAAGAAATCCAAAATCATCATGTAAAATCATCAAAATCTTTTTCATAGTCCAAGAGATTCATAGGTTCATTATGATAATTTTCTTCTTATAAAATCATATAAGAAAAAAAATGATTCATATAAAATACATCTCATGTCATAAACACGAATAAATTAAGTGTTTGGTTAAATATGAAAACAAATTGTCAAATCCAAAATGATCATCAAAATCACTTTTCAGATAATTTAATGAAAGCAACATAGATAGATTAAAAATAGCTCAAGTTCTTTTAGTTCCAAATTTTGTGATTGATTTTATGTTCAATTTTTTCATATAAAGGCTATGCTTCATTATTTATAATAAAAAAATAATATGAAAATCATAGAAATCATCAAACTCAATAAACCCAAAAATCATCATTACTTCAAATTACCATACATAATTATCAAATCATTAAATCAAAATCATTCTCAAGATATTCACAAAAGTGATACAAATAGATTTATTAATCTCCTTTTTGGAAAATTAGATAAAATAAGGAAAAAGAAATCTTTCAAGGAGAAACCTATCCTCTTTTTAATTGTTTCAATTCATGTGATTTATTTCATTTATGCCAAGTAAATACATGCATCAACGTTTAAAATCGAAAGTGCAAGATTTATTACGTCAAAGGTCAATATGTGCAAGCATTAGATTAACATTTTATTGTATTTTCATAAAACATACAATTTTCATGATCATTTTCAAAAAAATTACTAGAAGGATAAGAATGATTCCTAATTTTTTTTGTATTTTCATTACATTATTAAACATGTAATTTTTAAGAAAATTAATTCTAAACTAAATTAAAAATAACTCATGAAAAGCATATGTAATTTTGAAATAAATTAAGGGCAATTTGATTACCTCATCATCAAAAGTCGTTAAGGCGTAGTTTGCCACCTTGCCTTTGTTGATTTTCTCCTCGTCTTCGGAGGAGCTCGATTCATCTCAAAGTTGTTTCCTTTTCTTGTGTTCATAGCAAGTAGTTGCGTTCTTTTTGTTTTTTAATTTTTGTTTCATGAACTTTTTAAATTTCATAGTGATGAGTTCAAGTTCACCATCACTTGAGCTTATGCTCGAGTGGTCTTCAATTGTTCT
>LVTN01000473.1:167484-177628 GCA_001649415.1 Musa itinerans | reverse complement strand
CAAGTTTGAATCAACTTGAAGCCTATAAATACCCCTCTCATCCTTGGTTAAAAAACACAAGACTTGAGAGTAAAAATAGAAAGAAACCCTGCTGCAATCGTGTGAAACTCCTCTAAAAAATTTTAAGTGTTAGAATATGTTGAGAGAGGAGAAAGTGGGGGTGTAAGGGTTATCTCCTAAACCTGGTAAAAGGAGAATGAGTTGTAAAAGGTGGTTGATCTTCGCCTATTGAAGGAAGACCGATAGTGGATGCCGGTGGCCTCGACGGAAGAGGAATCGGCGAAGTAGATGTAGGTCACGATGACCGAACCACTCTAAAATTTGGTTTGCATTTCTTTGAGTAATTTACTTTAACTGCAAACCTCCTTACTTGCTCTTTACATCCACTACTCTCTTACGTACGCTTTCAAAGTTATTACCTTTAGGAAACAGTCTTTCGTTGGAAACGGTTTTTATCGTACAAAAGTTTTTTAAACCGATGTTATTTTAGCGCTGCACTAATTCACCCCCCCTCTTAGTGTCGCTCTTGATCCTAACAACAAGGACAATGACGGAGCCAAAAAAGGACCTCCAAACTGACATGATGTAATATCTCGGACCCGAACGAGGCAACCACATGACCTATGTGTTGTTCGGTGTTGTACAAGTTGGCCTCGAACACCATAGAGCCATTCTAGAAAGCTCGGAATGGTGTCGCATGGCGAGGACCCATACGGATCATTCGACGCTCGTCCGCAGGATACAAGCCATCCTACTCGGCGCCGAATACCACAGAGCCATTCCGCAAAACTCGAAACAGCGCCGCATAATGCCGACTCGTACAGGTCAATCGAGCTCGTCTACAAGGTACAAGCCATCCTCTTGAGGAGTTGACAACCATTGAAGGTACGATCGACCACCCCTTCGTAAGTATAAAAGCCAACCCCCTAACCAATGTAGAGGGGGACTTCGCATATTCAACTCACTCTTATTTCACTTAATTCTAACTTAAGCTTCGAAGGGATCGAGTCAAAAAATCCCTCTCTCGACCTCGACCTGAGTGCAAGGGCTGGCAATAAAGAAGCAAGCAATGAGATCCACAGTTCAACCCGACCCGATACTCACTTCTATCACTCGAGTCTCTACATGAGCAACTTTACACATCCGAGATCAAACTAAGCCGTGCTGACTTTTGGACTATTGTCTAAAGGTTCACCAACACTATGAAACCAATAGTTGGAATTGAACCAGAACCACTGATTCCGATTCTTGAATCGTCAATTCTAGAACCGATGATTTTGGTTCCTGAATCATCAGTTTCAGAATCAATGACTTCAATTTTGATAAACTTAAGAACTACAACCGGGCAGTTAAGGGTTGATTTTGGTTCGGTTTGAAATCGATGAACCATGGGGTCGATTTGGTTCCGGTTCTAACCTGTTTTGAACCAAACAATGGTCAGGGCTAGATATAGATGGACCAACCTTCAAACGTCCAACCCAGTCAACCACATAACCCAATCAATACAAATGGGCTAGAACCAATTGAAGCCCAATAAAATATAGATTGAACATTAATTGAGATGAGTTAAACCTGACTTAAATCTAGCTTCATATTGATTGAATCAAGTCGATTCTCAAATTGGCGGAAAACCCGAGTGCAATCAAATTCAGTGGCCTAGAAGGGCTGTGGGCTGGCCTCCTTGCTAGGCCAGTGTAGGCACCCTTCACCTGCATCGGTCTAACCCACCCAGATTGAACTCGATTCTCCCGTGTGATTGAAGCCGACTGACTCCTGATTGATCCTAGCCAGCACAAGTCTGCTCGGGCGGGCCAGCCTGGTCGCCCGGCGTAGTGGTGAGTTCTGAGCACACCTCAGCATAAACCAACCAGTGGGCCCATTATGTGGGCTAGATAAGTGGCATGCGCAGTAATAAAACCAGAATAAACTTTACTAATAAGAAAACTTTAGTAAAATACATAAAATAAAAAAAAGAAAAACCCCAACAATGAAATATATATATATACATAAATGATAAGAATGAGATTATTGGACTAATTTAAATACCATAATAACCTTAGATTGTTGATGTAGACCCCTTACAAATGCACATATAAATGCTACAAGTGAAATTAAAATAATAATAAAACTTATCAAAACTGATTGATCTGTCTTCCTTGCATATTAAACCCCTTACTTTGCAATATTCACCTCCTTTGACCTTGATTGATTCTAATGATGACACCACATCATGCCTTATGTCATTAGTATATTTATGTGCATGTTAATGTATGATTTTATGTGATATGAGTATGCTGATTAATGTATAATACTAAATAGAGGAACAATTGATTTCGTATTGAGGGCAAAATGCCAATATTGATAAGGTGATTGATTATCTTTGGATGGTTTCAAGACTTGAGGGATCAAACATGAGGTCTTCTACTTAAGGATAGGGGAGATGTGTCATTACTGTAGCCCGTAAGACATCACTCTGTCAATGGTTACGAGAGTTTGACATCCTAAAAGATATGAGCATCCCATTTGTCAATAATGATGTATATATGATGTTGTATGTGTATGTATAATTTGCTTGCTTGTGTAGGTTGTGTTTAACAATTTTTCATTGCACTATCAGTCATTTGTGATATTCTTCCTATCATTTTATATTGTACCATCTGATTTGCTCAAGACTACCCTACTCAACAATATTACTAAATATTATTGTTCTAAAATTTTTTAGAAGCACATTGTAATAATAAAGGAGAAAACAATACATGTCCTTTATGATACTATTTACATGGTTGAGTAGGTGAGAAACCACACCAAACACAAGAAACACCATTAGGCAATGTTCATCAAAATTCCAATCGAACACTCCACTTAGCGACACTAACAATCCTGTATGATACTATTTACATGCCAAGGTATCTCAACTTGACAATTCAAAAGTTTAATAGCTTGTAGTGAGTCGGATTAAATCATCAATTGCACACTCGATTGCACTTGCGTCACATTCTAAAGTATAAGAGTTTGCTTTAGGAGCAGAAAAACGCTCGTAGCAAGCAACTTTATAAGCAAAAGCTTTACACCACAGTAACACTATTTTGATTTGACGGTTGCAAAAATGATAATTTTTTATTCTAAGTATCAAAGTGAGTTGACAATCAAAGAAAGCAATTTATCTTTGCCAACTTCTAAAATATTAAAAGCTGAAATCCTATTTGACTTGGACCTTTTTCTTTTTTTTTGTTAGTTTGAAAATTAACGTTACATAAGTTAATTTATTATTATTATTATTATTATTATTATTATTATTATTATTATAAATATTAGACTTTTGAGATGTAATGAAATGATATCGTATCATATTATTAATCCTTAGTATTTATGTCTAAAATGTACTTAGTGCGTGATAGTGTGTGTGGCGGAGATACTTTCAGGTTTCCCCGTGTCAATACATAAAGCGACGTTCTCCAGTATCAATGGCTGGCCAACCTAAAAGCTAGCCTGTCTCTCTGCCGTGACAAGTTCACTGCATTACAAGTCTTTTCTCTGACACTTGGGTCGAAGAGAATCCAAAGCCAATCACCACACATCAAAAACAGTATCTATGGCAAGTCTCAGGTCAAGACACCCTTAGGAGCTACAGCTACGTACTCTGCACATCTCTCTGCTCACGAGGGCAGACCCCTTCATGTGCGAGTCTTCACAACAGGAGATGGCCGGGGAATTCCTGCTAAAGAAAGAAAGACGATGTCACGTGAATCTCACAAGTACCACCGGTGCTGCACGCCAACTGGCCCTTTTGTTCGACAACATGAAAGATGAAACCCCCCACAGAGCCTCCCTGGCTGGCTCATCAACGCCTCTCACTGCGATCCAGGTTGGATGGTCCTCTCTGTGTTCCCAATCCAGTCAGAAGAAATGAATGACCCAGCTTACATCACTGTCATTTCCAGTGAAATGATACAAGTAGACACAGGCTCAGGATCTACAACAGGGACTGGGGTGGTGCTTTCTTCTACAACAGGGACCAATCAGGGAATTTAATTACTCGTCGTCCAGATGATGTCCATCATGGAAATGAGGAGCAAAGCATCATCATTCTTTACTTCTGGAGCAGGGATGGAATTCTCAGATACCAGAGTGGGAGTGCATTCAAATACTGCTGTATGATTTATTAATAGGCAACAATCCCAGAGCAACATGGTACGTATCTGCTCAAAGTGCAAAGATTATGTGGACTGAGGGGTTCATGGATGAACCCTAACTCCTGTGACAAGATGATACAAGAACAGGACTCTTCCTAATACCCACCACTTGAGCTTACTCCTATCATGACAGAGGCATATCAGCAAAAGACAATGACACATTAAACAGCATAGCTCAAATAACGCAACTCATACATAAGTGTAAATCGACCGTAAAACTTCCCTCACCTCAATCGGAACCTCTTCTTTCTTCTTCTTCACTCGTGCCTTTTACCAGAATTCCCCGACTTCGGGTTCATGATGCTCTGGTTGCCTTGGCATCAGCCGGTGCCGTCCCATCGGCGATCACGACACCCGAGCTCACGGGCAATGGAGTGGCCTGAGAGTAGTACATCTGAGGGTGGGCACGATCACCAGCGAAGTCATAACCATAATTAACCATCGTTGCCGGGGACTGAGAAATATGATGCGGCTGCACCACATGATACCCCATGCCGGTGGCATATGGGTGGGCTTGGTCCGCCGCGACATGGATCAGCGGGTGTTGCAATGCGGCAGCAGGGGATGGGGCGTTGGTCCTATACAAATTCGCTGGCAATTCAGACTTGGCAGGGACACGAGGCACCGGCAAGGCGGGTTTTGCTGCTGAAGATATCAGATTGGGATCCCCCAAACCGGGCTGCATTGCCGCCAAATCGTATGATGGAGTCTGCCGAACAGGATAGTAGTACAGGGGCATTTGGGGATCGTAAGCGTGGGCTTGCGGCGGTTGCTGGATTGTGTGGGTGGCAACTGGGAAGTAAGACGGGACGGGGATGACACCCCCGGTAGCAGGGTGGTGGATGTAGTGGGGGTTCGCTGGAATGTACTGCTGCTGCTGCTGTTGATGATGAAACTGGGGATGAAGCTGTTGCTCTTGGAATTGCTTTGGTTGCAATGAGGGCAATTGGTAACCTGCAGCGTCCGTGGCCAGAATCGGGATGCGATTGCTGGGATCGGAAGAGACCGGGAGCTCTCGTTTTGGATCAGAGGTGGCATTCAAGTACATCGTTCTAGATGAAGAGAAAAGAGCAATTTTTTTTCTATAAGAGCCTTCAAAAGTTTATAGCTTTTGTCCAGACTAGTTTGGAGAAGGATCAATACCTTGAACCTGAATCGGACGAGAGCGCTTCGATCTGGGTTAAGTCCGGAGGACGATGCTGCAACGGCTTCCGGACGCCGCCGTGGTCGGACTTGTCGTCATCAGAGGCGAAAGCTTTGCTAGGGTTTTCGGTGGGGGAGATGGTCAAGGTGGAAGCGGAGGAAGCAGACGGGGGGATCGGCGGAGAGGGTTGGAGCTCGGGAGCGTAAGATGGCTCCTTAAAATTGTCGTCCGCCCTCTGTCCGCCGCCGGCAGCCGCGGTGCCGGATGACAGGTTCATCTGGGCGAAGTGGTCATCGAGACCGGCGATCCGGGGATCGGACGGGCGGTCGTCGGAGCGAACACGGATAGGCGGGAGATTGGAGAGTGAAGGGACGGAGGAGGCCGACCCAAAGGAGGAAGTAGTGTCGAGCATCGGCGAGTCCGGGATGGAGTGGACGTCCTGGCTGTGTCGGGCGAGCTTGCCGGACGAGTCTGGGCGCGGGAGGACGAGACGCTCGGGCAGCTCCGAGTGAGCCCCGCCGCGGACGACACCTGACGAAGCGATTGCGGAGCCACCATGGGAGTGGACGGAGGAGTCGTCCTCGAGGCCGAGGAGGCAATTGACGGAGGCCGAGTCGGAGGAGAGGCCGCGAGGGAGGCCGTCGATCCCCATCCCGCCCATGGCGCTATTGAGCGCGTCGACGAACCAAGTCTCCGACTTGGAGTCATCCAGAAGCGACCCGATCGAGGACGTAGGCGACGACTCACTCTTAGAGGGGAACAGGAACAGCCGGAGGCGGGAGGACCGGTTGGAGCCACCGCTAGCGCCGGCGGCAGCAGCGAGGATACGGTCGTACTCTTCGATCATGTTGTCGAGGTCCTCGTCAGTGGCGACCGAGATGAGCGAGTCGAGATCCTCGTTTGGGAGCTGGTACTTGAGGGAGAAGGGGCGGCCGCCGAGAAGGTTTCGGGAGAGCTTGGCCGAGAGGTCGGGGAGGGAGGAGTGGCGGTCGACGACGACGATACGGGTCTCGCCGCCAAGGTAGCAGAGGGACTTGTCGGTGGGCCGGGGGACGATTCGGCCGCCGTAGCTGCACATCAACCGGAGGCGGCCAGCTGCAGCGGAGGGGAAGGCTGGCTCGTCCCACGAGTCGCCCCCGCGGGAGCGCGGGGAGGATTCGACGGAGTCCGCGTAGCCCGGGCCGCCTCCGCCAGCGGCAGCCGCCGTTTCCATCATCGGATCGAGCGAACAGGACTTGGAGACGGAGCGCAAGTGGGGCTGGCTTTGGGAGGGGCGTGCGGAGCAGGAAAAGAAAGCGGGGTATCATATTGCCTTATATTCTCGCACTTTTCCTTTGGAGGTATAAGATATTATTAAGTAAATTATCAGAAAAAAATCTTTTTATTATAATTCCTAAAATATTCATAAGTAGTGCAAGAAAATAAATAAATAAATGTTACATTAATATGCACATTTGAATTATATATGAAGTAAGAAATAATAAATGTTACACCGGAAGTAAGTGCGATCTTCCTACTCCTTTTTTTTCTAAGACGAATAGTTTAATAAGTAATCAGACATTCAGGAAAAACTTTGATAAATATGTTAAAAATAATTTTAGAAAGTAAGTAATTATTATTTCTATTGTAAAATCCTTCAAGGTTAAAGTGCGTTCAGTAAAAATTAAAAATTAAAAATCATTAAAGTTTAATTATTAAAAATTATAAAGATATTGAATCTTTTACTTACAACTTGAGCTTCTGAAAATAGCAACAATTCAATCAAATCTTTATCATCAAAACGTCTCATGTTTAGTTAGTACTTAGCAATACTCTTGTACCACACAATGGGGCTTCATCCATGCTCTAAATTTAAGACAGAGTTGCATAAGAGAAGCGGTATTAAATATATATAAATATAAATATATATATAAATAAATATATATATATATATATATATTGTATCCTAAGCTTTTGGGATGACAATCTTTGTCATTAATGAACAACAACGTAGTCATAAATAAAGTCGGTACCAAAGATGTCGTTTTGCTTTCGCAGTTTTCCTGGTCTGTGAAGGACTAAAAGAGTGACCATTTCCCAAATGGCAAGAGTTATTGCCTTGGAAGTGCTTCAAGCCAGGTAACAGTAGGAGTCAAACAGGCCTTGTTCCCACTTATAAGAATGCGATGTTTCTTTTCCTTGAAAGCTTTCGATCCAAGCCTTCCTTCCCTACGGCGAATCCATGTTCTCATCCCATGAGACCCACCAGATAAAGAGTGAGTGAGTGAGTGAGCCTTGCCACCAGCCTTTGTTCAACAGATGTGCGAGGGGACGTATTCGTCGTCGTCATGGGTGGAGAATCTAAAACCACGCCTCCGGCAGAGCGCCAAGGGGTAGGCTTCTCCGATCGGCTTGTGGGAACAGGTCGTGTTCGCGGTATTGCCTGTTTGCATATCGAGCAGCTACAGTCGTCCGTGATATGGGAGAATCTGACCTTCATCATCTTGTTCTCCACTCTCTCGTTTCGGCATCTCTTTCCCCTGCGATCTGATTAGATATGCATAATTAAAGGTCGTCGGGTGTGTCTGCTACTTGGAAGGAAGCTCCAAAACATTGCGTGCGTTTGCGTATCCTATAATTAGTGGGAAAGCAAAATGGACAATCCCCAAGCAAGGAGGTGACGGCCACCGAGGTAGAGTTTATTACAAGCCACTTCACATCCGTTGTTAGAGCATATCGAATTGAAGTATCCGAGAATCATCTCATGAGTTCTCGACGGTAGCAAATCTGAACGGTAGAGCATAAAGACAACCATAATTCCCAACGGTAGCAAATCTGAGTGTCAGAGAGTTCACTGCAAATAATATAGTCTCATAAGTTCTGAAAATTCTCTAGCTACTAAAATACATCATATGCCTCCACAAAACCAAGACATCGATATTAGAGGATAGATAATTGGGATTTCTTAAAAGATCCACATAAATTTCGAAAGGGTGCGGAATTATTGTTTTCTTCCCTCGTTACAACTTTATATTCCTTGCTTTTTGAGGGTTACAAAAGTGACATCCATTGTAATCTAGCAGACTCCCCCCTCTTTAACTTCTTCTGTGTCTCCTTGAAGATACGGCGAGAGGAAGAAGAGAAAAGGGAGTAGCCAACCTAAACCAACAGCTAGCTGGCCCTGTGTCAGCAGGCTGAGTCATGTCCCCAGTTCTTTTCCCGGTCTGCTTCCTCCACAGCTGATGCTGAGACGATGAGTGCTGCTACTAACCGATGCTGACAGGGTCTGGAGTGGCATCCAAGCTTAGTGGGGCCCAGTTTGTTTGGTCTATGATGGTAGGTTGAGACGATGCCAGATATGTCCCCATGTTTACTCTTCCCACAGCATACCACAATTATGATGCGCCTCCACCAGTCCCACGGTATCCTATCAGGATCTGATGCCTCACGCTGTTACACTTTGTTGTTTATGACCTTCTTCTTGTGCCTCTCATCATGGAATGGAATGGAACGTAACGGTGCTGCTCCGCGGTTCATTATGCCTTAGGACCATATATATACATATATATATATATATGTATATATGTATATATATACATATACATATACATATATATATGTATATATGTATATATATACATATACAAATATATATATATATATATATGTATATATATACATATATATATATATGAATAATTAGATTAATGGGCTGGATTTGTTTGTCTGCCTTCAACAAAATAGCCGTTGAAAAGAACACATCTTCAAAGGAAGCTGCCGTTGAGTTCACTCGTGGCTACCATCGCTGCATGTTCTCCTACAGTGATCAGATGGGGAAATGGTGGTGAGAATAATTAAAGAAATCCAAACATTTTCTCATATCCTCTCACTTTTGGTTATATTTATTTTTGTTATATCGGAAATGCCTCAGATGTCGGCAATAGTCCTTTTATATCTTTCTTAACTATCACAAGAAAGAAGAATTAGATTCGATTCAATTGATGATTAGCTTCATGTGATCAGAGGTGTCGCCATTAAATAAAGTCTCTTTCTCGTTAATTAAGCAGATAAAATATATGAGACTCTTTTGCAATTAATCACTCGATTCGTATGCTTTGTCATACACTTCCTATTTAAATCTTTTGTCGGCATAAAAAGTGCATCAAGATTAGCATGTGGCTGTGTTCGAGAGACCCCAAGGAATTCGGGGTGGAAATGAGGCTGAGAAATGATCAAACAAATATTCGACTTGCAAATAGGAAAATTTTGTCTTCGTATTCTCACGAATCTTAAGATTCACTTCTTCATATTCATCAATCTTTTCTTTTCTTTTCTTTTTTTTAATTTCAAAGGGCAAACAATGACGATGGATTTTAATCCCGTGTTTAATCCTGTGATATTTGATGGGGATATAAAACAGGAATAATCTTTGTAGATGAACAAATACTAGAAGATCATAATACGCAGCGAAATTAAATGGAAGCACAATCAAACAAAACACCAAGATATACGTGGAAAACCCCTTCAATGTGAAGGTTAAAAACCACGGGGCAAACTAAAGATAATCCACTACGAGAATAATGAATATACAAATCTCTCAATCTCTTGCCCAAAACCCTAGCAACAACCACAAGAGAATAATTGGGATACAAGGATCACGTCACTGCCCACAATATCTAAAACCTCCCCAAGTAATCACAGCAAGAGTCTACTGTAGATTGATCTAACCTGAGATGAGAACACTGCTAGATGATTGAGAACAGTCTCTCTGCGTTGTCCTTGTCTTCTTCCCTTTCTTTCTCTTCCTTTCCTGCCTTGTTTTCTTCCT